>DWNE01002400.1:0-18972 GCA_018249875.1 Cecropterus toxeus | reverse complement strand
ATCACCAATAATTAGAAAATAAATGATTTGAGTAAAATATGCTGCTGGTTTCATTTTGGCCATTAATGGGTTAAAATATAAAGTATGTGTTCGATAATAGTAGGCCAAGAAGTTGCGCTGCAATTTGTAGCGGAGTTTGGTGAAATCTGCTTTACGGTAACGCTTGCAGCGTCCAGCAAGTGTTTCGTGGCCTCCGAGTAAAAGGTGTTTGACGCTCCACGCTATTGTTGAGTCTGTTTAGTTGAAAGTGTCTGCACTTTCGTTCCTTTTTTGACCCTCGTTTCAGACGATTGATTTGTATGTTTGTTGCTATTACAATTATTGCTTTGGAGTCGAACTACAACCGCCAAAACTATTTGAGCTTTATAACTGCAGTGTTAAGCGTTGCTTTCGTCTGGTTTAAGGGATGTGATAAGAAGGACTATGGCAGATAGAACTCTTATTCATTTTCAGTAGGGAATGCAATACCGGGATACCAGGATCCCAAATACCGGGATCTCGCGCAATTTTTGCGGGACCAATCCCGCACATAAATTGAACGGGATCCCGCGGGATTAGCGGGATTGCGCACCAGTAAACACCATGTGTTGCTCGGCACGCGAATGAGAAAGGTGGTCGAAGTTTTTAAAAAAATCACCAATCAACAATGATTTATTGCAGACATATATTGTAATATTATAGGATCCCGCTATAAAACGACCTTCATGGAGCTGGTTAATGGATGAAAAGTATTTTATATGCAATGAAATATGTAGAATAAATATATTCAAATGGGTTGTGAAAAAACATTTAGACCAGAATACAATTAATTAATCCATTGAAATGTTACACGAGATTATTTGAAAAAAAAATAAAAATCTTTACACTTATTTAAACAATGAAGCAAAAAAGGGCTTTTGGTGGCTTTTGGGATCATCAATCGCTAAATTGGAACTATCGAAAAAATCAGCAATGTTAAGTGTGCCTTTTAAAGTTCAATATGCCCACTAAAACGCCACAGAGTTTCGTTTCAATCCATTCAGCCGGTTTTTTGTTGCATTCTACCAAATTTTTGAAAAATATTAGAGGATCACGATTTTCACGTTAAAATATCATAGTCTTTAACAATATGCAAAAAATAGTTTTTTTTTTTTGTTAATGCGTTTTTATTGATTAAAGTGCTTATATTGAGAAAAACAAAAAAATATGCAGTATTCATTAGGATTGAGCAGTTCATGTTGCTTGATTTTTTTTTATCATTGAATATCAAAACTAGGAACTTCAAGCTTCAAAATTCTGTTTTTAAAACTCCAGTACGGCCATTTTTAACGGAATGATCGGATGATCCTTTAATTTTTCCACTAGTATATATGTATATTCTGGACTGACATTTTTTAGACAACAACTATTAACATGTTATGTTTTATGCGCAGTTACTTTAAAAATAATGCCTTAACTATCTATTGCCTCTTTTTAATAATTTTGAATAATATTTGTTTCTTTCATTTTTAGTTCTACATGCATTTATGATACAGGATACTCTCTTTTCTCAATAAATTTCAGACACATGCGGGATTCCGCAAATACCAGGATCCCGCGGGACTTATATCTCTCAGTCCCGCAAATACCGGGATTAAAATTTTGTTGCGGGATTGCAGTCTCTACTTTTCAGGTTGATTGGCGATGTCCATAGGCTGCTATCACATTTTCCTTTGCTATGTGTATAATATGCAAAATAATAAAAATAATCCTAATGATTTGGGTTGAATGAGGACGCAATTTTTACTTAAAGTCGAGGAAGTTTTCTTCTTTGTATTTTTTTTTTAATCATCAATTGTTTTTTACACTTTTTATTTGCTTCTTTTGAGGTTGATTAGAGATAGTCTATAGACTGCTATTAAAAGTTAAATTGCTACTTCTGTAATATAAGAATAAACGCAATCCCAATCATTTGGGCAACGTGAGGCGGTAGTTATAACATAAAATCGTTAAACTCGCTTGTTTAAAGTAAATCCTTTTTTATTTTTAAATGGTCTAGTTTCTTTACGTGCTTTTATTTATTAGTAAAATAGTTACAAAATAGAGCCCAAAGCTATATATAAGGCCATTACTAGTGGCTATTGAATTAGCTACTATACACTTAGGATGACTCTCGGCTCCCCTTCTGTTTTATTATGTAAATAGCGGTCTGAATATTCCTGGTTTGTGGTGAGATTTAGTGCGGGAATACCAGGAGTATTGTGGATTGAAGTTAAGCTAGTATTAGGTATGATTTAAATATGAAAACAACGTCTAAAAAGAAATAAGTATTTGAAGAGGTATCCCTGTGTAGCAGTTTGACTTGACTAGAATGGTCCTATAAGTCGCCGAAGAGAGGTAATGATTTATACATCGAGAGTAGAGCAATTTGAGATATGGCTGACGTATGCGAAAGGGTACTTATTTTAGAACTTGAATACACTATATTTCTATCTAATAACAAAAGGTTCTAATTTGAAGGGGAGATATATTTATACGAAACGTTCCAACTTAGTTCTCGGGTCTCTAATCTTGTCTAGAGTTGCTTAAACATGTCGATGGCCACTTACCATCAGATTTACTTCTCGTTTGCTACTTTTTTTAATAAACAATACTATTTTTTTTTTATAAATATGAAGTAGCAAACGAGCAAGCAGCCCACCTGGTCGTAAGTGGTTACTGCCGCTCATGGAGAACAGGAGTTCTATAAGAAGTGTATCACAGATGCGTTGCTACTCCCGAGGACTGAGATGGTCGCCTCATATAAAAGTGAGCCGGCAACCACTCCCTTCCACCGAAACGCAAGAACTGCTTCACGCTAGAAATAGGTGTGGCGTTGGTACTTCCCCGGTCGAGCTACATTGGTTCTACAGCTGACAGAATAATAAATAAATATGTAAAGGGGGTTTCCATACAACAAACGTGACTTTTTTCTCGATATTAATAACGGCATCATCATTGAAATGACGAGCTACGATATGAATAAGGCTAAATTATACGGACACAGACAAAAATCTAAGGCCTAAACATCCAAAAGCATACCTATAGGATAATTCAAAAAGCAGGATAAAAACTATTTGCCATATTAAATTCTCATAGCATTTCGTTAACCTTATTAAAATTGTATTTAATGGCATTTAATTAAAGAAAGCTGGTGAAGAAGTACCTCTTCATTTCCCGGGTTCTCGCGTCTTTTTGCCCTCAACCAACCCTTTTCGTAATTGCGAATTTTTGCGAACCAACACCTTTTTAATGGTGCGTTATTATTCCGTTATTTTTGCAGAACCTTCCTAGCATACACCGTTTTGCAGTTTGAATTTATTTATGAAATGCCTCCTTTTACAACGGCTTAAAATTTTATAGTGTACATTTTTTTTACTATTTTGTAAAATGATGAATGTAGCGCGTTCACAAGTATCGAAAAGTTTCAATGTGAAGGAATTATATGTTTTCGAAGAAAACACGTTAACAAGGTTCATCGATTAATTTTATTAATAGCATGTAAGCTGTTACGTACAGACACAATTAAAACACTTGTTTAAAGAAATGTATTAAATTTTATATCACGAACTCATGTAGCCATTAGGATGCTTTTCCACCAGAGGTAGCTAAGCGCACGGAAGGATCTAACTAGATCTAGAAACTGCATCAGAAGGAGGGTAATGTTTTTCGAGCGTATGTATTTATGTTTGTTTCTATGTATATCCATTACTTTGGAACGCGCTACAATCCTAACGGCTTTCCGGATTGCAATGTATGACATACCATTAGAATCGTCCCAGTTTGCATAGTGACATAAGTTATATATTTTTTTAAATATGGAGCCTGAAAATAGAGGAAAAAGGGGGGAGGGATGATTTTTTTACTATTACGACAATATGGGTATCAAATGAAAGCTAGTAAATAGACTTATATGTATATATTGTAATACTTCTAATATTGTATTACTATCTATTTTGTCAAAAACTCGTACGCGTTAAATTAAATATCATTATGAAAAATAATTTCGTTTTAAGCAGTAGTGATTTTTGCTTTAATGTTTTTAACGATGTTACTAATTCATCAGACTGAAGTAAGAAATGAACATGCAGCCCACCTGATGGTAAGAGGCCACTGCCACCCATGGACATCTGCAATCTTCGTCGTCAACCCATTATTGTCCCACTGCTGAGCACGGGCCTTCTCTCAGAATTAGAGAGTTTTGATTTAAACTACTGCGCTGGCCAAGTGCATCTGCAATTAACACCATGTTATCACTGCATCAAAAATAGTTTTTCTTTGTTTTTTAAAATTTGTACATACAAAAAAAAAACATTTTTTTATTTATAAGACAAAAAGTTATGCGATTTATTTCCAAGCAAACTTCACCGTCTATCTAAATACGAACTTAGAGAATATTTAATTCGAGACGGTGTCGAATTTGCCAAGTCGTTGCTTTTCGCCCGATCCAGTGGACCATATTGCAACGAATGCTCATTGCATATGCAATTTGGGATTATGCGAGGCATTTGCTCGCATACTTTTATGCACTTTCTACGCTAACCACGGAACTAGCTTTGTGATAAACAAAAAAGATACTATGAATCGCATACGTATGTGAGGCATTTCAACTTTCAACAAAAGTCCTTATAGGTAGGATTGGTATAGATGCTACCTGAGGTAGGATTTACCGAATGCGAGGTTGTAATTTAGTCAACCGGGGAGTAACGTATCTGGGGTCAACTTCAGGTAGGATTATTAGTTATCTTATCGGGCGTTAATTACAGATGTTCATGGTCACTTACTGTTAAGTGGATTGCTCGTTTGTTAGTTCTTGTTTGTTTCTTATAATAAAAACAGCACTTAATCAGCTTAACTTATTTGCCAATTGATAGACCCAGTAGTTCGACTAAGAAAGTGCCAGTGTAACTCCTATCTCTAGCGTGAAGCAATTCTAGCTATTCGGCAGAAGAGCGTGGTTACTAGCTCACTTATATATGAGGCGAATGTAGCAACTCATATATGACTTCGTTAAAAACCTTCACTTCGTTAAAAATTCTGTTTAATATGAAGTTTCTTACAGATTTACAAGGACATGAGTAATCGCTTATCCATCGCTCTATCATGGGACTGCAAGCCAGTTTCCTACTTTAAACTGATAAAATTGGCACTAGTGTAGACCGTAAAATTTACAAACATTTTTTTTTCTTTTTCGTGGGGAAATCTTTCATGGGTTCCTCTCGGGCGCGGGGGCAGCTGAAAAGATATGTCGGACTCCTACCGGCTAAAACCCCACGGTGTTCCTCAGGAAGCCCTTTGTTCGGACCACGGGTACGTTAAGAGCACTCGTCGGCGGTCCTGACGGCGTTTGCCCTAGTCCGGGCCCATCTTTTTTGGGGATGGAGGTGGAGTTTCTCCATCCCATCATCTTTGAGGAGCGCGCGGGAACACCTCGCGCGCCATCTCAAGGCTTTTTGGTTGATTTGACGTAGAACACCCCCGAGTTCAACGCCAATGCCTCAGTTATGGGGGTAGAAAATGAGCGTGGGGAGCCCTTCTCCTACGCTAAAGTTAAAATTTAAAAACTAGAGTAACATCGGACATGGTCAGGATATGGATGGCTGAATGATTAATGGCTTAATTTCGCTCGCGAAAAACATCACCATCCTTCCGATGCAGTCGATAATTTGTGAATTGATTAATATGTATTGTATGAAAATTACATTGTATTTATACAAAGTCAGAACGCGTGAGACGTAATGCGAAAAAAGTTTCATTCAACTTTGCGAAGCGGACAACGGAAAAACCTTCTGTTTTTAGAACGGAACTTGGTAATTTATCTTGGTTGTTAAACTCTGGCCTTTTTATTTAGCTCGCGTTTTTAATTAGTTTTGTTTCTCGGATTCTATGAGATTTAGAAAAAATAAAATAAATAAGGTAGAGGCTGCGGGGAGAATACGAACTTTCCTTTTTAATCTGTATTCATGCTCTTTATATAATTTTACCACTGTATTATAGTCCCATTCCTTAGTCTTTTGAGGTCTATTGCGTGTCAGACTTTCTTCAATTGGCATTTTTATTTAGAGACTCATCGCGCCTGGCATGCATCTACCGCTGTAAGCGATGATAGTTAATATACGGGAAGAATTGCCCCATCTCTTGGATTTGTTCACTTACTCGCCTCCTTCGACATCCACGGAAATAGATGGAGTGGTGGTGATAGGGTTTAGATCTTCATCAATCGGGATAACTGCAGGTTGATGGACTTTTTTAATCAGAGTGCAGTAGCAAACGAGCATTGACATATGTAAACCAACCGCAGATAAGATCAGAGTCCTGATGTTACTACCCTTCAGGACTAAAAAAAAGACGCTTTCTACACTCATAGCCCCACACTAGGTTTGGTTTTCTCCTGTGTCGTGGGTGCTATGGACACACAAAGACGAATACACAAACACCCAGACCCAGAACAGAAATCTAAACTCATCGGTATGGTAACCGCTCGGCCACGCGGGTCATCAACTTTAGTTCTCAGAGGCCACATGTGTGACCTACACTAGGTAAGGCTCCAACCTTTCTAGAGTTACTTACAGACGTCCACGTGTGGCAGTGACCACTTACCATCAGATGGAATGCATGATCGTTTGCTACTTCTATATTATAAGAAAATATATTAGACTAGCTGTTCCACGCAGTTTCAGTCGCGTTTATTAGAGAACAATCTATTAAAAAACATACAAACAAACATAACGTGATGTTATATAGCCTAAAGCCTTCCTTGCTAAATTTACTATACAACACAAAAATAATTTTTCAATTAGAATCAGTTGTGCCTGAGATTAGTTTCAACCAAACAAACTGCTTAATAATATTAGTATAGAAGTAAGAAGTAAGAATTATAGATACAAGTGTAAAATGACGTGATTTTTTTTACACGATGCAATGTAAAAGGAAACTTCTTCTTACAAAAAATAAATTATTAAAAGTTGAGTATAAGAATCCTTTCCAATTACAATCTGAAAACGTTTTTTCAAACGCAAAAAGGTTATACATCCGTCGAGTCTAACAAGATATTTATTGCCTTAATTAAAATTTACTCGCGAACACAAAGGGTAAAAACTGAAGGTCTGGTTTCATTACGCAAATTAGAAGACAAAGGATAATTTTATTACCATTTTATACAAGGAGATACCGAGTGGTAAGGGTTTCGGTCTTCTCTTTCTGAAAAAGTTCGATTGCACCTTTGATGTTTGGAAAATATTCATAAGAATGAATTTGGCAATATACTACTGAACACGATCTCCAACCAGAGATTAGGGATTTAGCCCATTCGGAATAGGTGTAAATTTGAAGTCTTTAGAAGCCCTATTTTTTTTTCGAGGGAAAATTTCAAAAGTTTACGCCGCCGGAGTGTCGCCGGTTATGTGTATTTTTACCGAAATAACTCCCCCCCCTCCACCCCAATGGCCGTCCTTCACCACTGCTTCTTTTTCACTCTTCTTCTTTTTTCACGCTTCTGATTCTTGCCACTGCATACCAAATGAAGTCGTTTTTGGGGTACGCTTCAGAAGTTTTCTTACATTAATGATTTAAAAAAAATTGCAATGATGTCTGTAAAATAATATCTCTTGAGTCTCGTAAGATATCCATAATACCTTACTTCCAGAAAGATCTGTGCCCATGAGGAATACTAATGGTTTGAAGGAAACAGAAATCGATAGTCGCTCTTTTTTCCCTACAATATATTTACTTGAATCAAAACTAAAAGAAAAGGCAATATACTTAAACAATTCAACTTCGTGAAGGATAACTGACACCGTATTAGACGTTCAAGAACTAACAATACCGCGAAACAATCTTAAGATGGTAATGATGTTTTCGTAGCGAGCTGACGGCGGGGCTCCGGGGAAATCACTTCGCGCCACAAGACTGTATGATTATGGGAATTACTGGAGAGCCCAGTTCATATCATGCCTATGATGTTTATATATTGGAAATACCTACAATTAAGTCAATCGGAAATATCCCGAAGAAAAAAAATTAACATGGTAATTATCTTAATGAGATTGTTCTTGAAATGTATTAAGTAGGTTTTAATGATAAAGATAATAATTTATGTAGAAATGTTGTTAGTAAATAGTAATTCATAATATATTTATTGTGGAACATAGGTACAGAACAGGATTTATAATAGTATGTACAGAAAAAAATATCTCTATGCCCTGCCTCACTGGGCGTACAATAAGTTTGTATGCAAGTAGAGTAATATTCGTAACAGAGTATAAGAGTATTACTTCATTTTATTCTATAAAGATATACGAAAAGTCTGTTTTTCATAACTTCATAAGCAGAGTATAAACACTTTGTATGTAAATAAAATGTGTCTTTAACATCACTTTCATGTTTGCTTAGAAATAAAGTACCGGATATCACATCCCCAGGGGATTTATATGCAAGTTTGCAACAAGTAGTTAAAAATATTAGACCAAAAACTCGCCTGCTTAAAATCGATTTAACATTTTAGTACGTTGTTTAAGCAGTCGGTTTTTTGTTTTCATAATTTTATAAAGTATTTTTTTATGAATTGTCATCAAATAGTAGATAAGTTAAAAGTATTACCTATATATTTAGGTTTATTTGCTAGCTTACATTTGATATCCAAACCAAATAGTTATGTTGCTCAAAAAAGCATCTCTTCTCCCCTTTTCCTTATTTACAGCAGCCATTTTTTAAATATTGCACTCTGAAAACTGAGGCGATTTCAATAATATGCCATATGACATGATCCGTCCGGTTTGGGCATGTGCAAAAGGAACGGACATACGTACATACAAAAAACATACACCCATGCATACATTCGCTAAAAGGTAAGGCAAAAACTCGTGGAAAATCTGTAGTGCAGTGGAGTTCAATGGTGCGTCAAATTTGTTTGTTAATCACAACTTCTACAATTTCTTTCCCGTCTAATACATAACGTGAATTTACGTAAACTTTTATGAGAATATCATGCATATTAAAAAGGGATTGGTTCCTCCAAAAGGGATTACGACACATAATTGAACCCATGTTATCCAATCGGACCGGTTAGAGGTCCTTATTTCGACAAAAATAACATTTTATTATCGTATTACGATCATTAAAATGTTGTTTGCATTACCGCAAAGTAGTTTAGTAGTATTTTTTTAAAACATTGAAATAGCAAACGAGCATGCAGTCCACCTGATG
The DNA here is from genome assembly GCA_018249875.1 of Cecropterus toxeus. Classification (NCBI taxonomy): domain Eukaryota; kingdom Metazoa; phylum Arthropoda; class Insecta; order Lepidoptera; family Hesperiidae; genus Cecropterus; species Cecropterus toxeus. Next base: position 9,771 of record DWNE01002400.1, on the reverse strand, counting down.
GTCAGTGGTTACTGCCCATGGACATCTGCAAGCAACTTCATATAGAACAGAGGTTCTATAAGTTGATCACAGACGCGTTGCTACTCCCGAGGACTAAGATAGTCGCCTCATATCAGTGAATCGGCTACCACCCTCCCAAAAAAAACCCAAGAACAGAGGTGTGGCTTTAGTACTTCCCGGTCGAACTACACTGGTTCGACCACCTTCAAAAATTAAGTTTAAATTTTGTAAAGTATAATTGCACAGTGAATGATCAAAAGTAATAACAGTTATAGCAAGTGAAAGCGACCTGGAAACAAAGATTACATTGGTTTTTTGAATTTCTTTTTGCCGATATTTCGACTCAGTTACATGGATCGTTAGTAGTTACGTTCGCCGTGACCACGATCGTACCCGTAACATATTAAAATGTATAAATTCCGCGATAATATTAGTCTAAAATCATATATGACAAAGATTACATTTATGTTGCAAACGAGCAAGCAGTCCACGTCTCGGTATGTGGCTACTGCCGCCCATGGCCATCGGTAAATAACTTCTTATAGAACAGGGATTCTATTTAAAGACGATCACAGCCGTTGCGGATCTACACTTACACACACCGGCCTTCCATTTGTAAAACAGTTCTTGCGTGTCGATAGTAGAAAGTCCTAAGAAGACTCATTTTCCAGAAGCAATGCACGTGTGAAACTTCAGATAAAAACATTGTTCTATTTATATTGGTCCACCAATTCGCACTTGGCTAGCGCGGTGGACTATGATATATGATAAGAAGATTTATATAGAACGTATATTCGTTTCCTTTTTAAACTTACAAAAACGCGAGCAAAACCGAGTGCAGAATCTTGCGTGCTATATATATACTTTTATTCATTTCATTACTACACACCTAATTAAGTGACTGTGCCAATAAGCTCTTTGGCGCGCTCGTTAGCGGCGGCTTAAGTTCCAGTGAAAAGGCAGCTTTGAGTCTGCTTATGGCTCTGCGGCATTGGCGAATTGAAACGGTCTGCCAAATTCGGATGGGTACCCGATAGTATGGGTATGGGTATGCGTAACACACACGCTTTCTACACTAATTGCCCCACATTATTGGTTTTTTTCCAGTGTCGTGAGAACCATGGACACACACAAAGACGAATACACAGACACCTGGACCCAGAAAATACATATAAGTCAATGTTCAGGTGTCTATCTGGCCGGGGATCGAACCTGGAACCTACTGCTCGTCAAACCGGCATGGTGACCGCTCCGCCACGCGATCATCATGAGTAGGTGACTGATGGTGGTATTTTCATAAGCGTGGGTTTGCAAGACTTTAGAACGTGTAAGGTTCGGAGAGGTACCACCGCCACACGTATTTCTAGTGTCAAGCGGACATTGCGTTTCGGTGAAAGGGTGTGAATACCGTTTCATTTTCATATGAGGTGACCATCTAAGTGTTCTGGAGTAGCAACGCATCTAAGATTGACTTAACAAAGAACCATTGTTTTGTATGGAGTTGCTTATAGATGTCCATGGGCGGCAAGAATTTACCATCAGATGGACTACATGCTGACTTACTATTTTAATCTAATAAAAATAAACTGTTCTGATTTTGATTTTGGTTTGCCAAGACGAATACGTGAACATTAACCTAACCCGGAGCAGAAATATAATTTCAATGTTCAGATATTTTTTTTTTGACCGCGGATCGAAAAACCTAAAACTTCAACATGTCAAACCGTATGGCGACCGCTTCTACAAGGGAGTGACCAAATCATCATTAAACAACTTTGAAAATCCTATATTATTATATTTTATACGTTCCACTAATAGCTTATTGAGTAACTTCTAATTAAGTGAGTGGTGCAATAAGCGCTCTGCCTCGCTCCAAAGTGACAGTTTAATGTTTCAGCAAAAAGGCATCTTTGAGTCACTAGGATTTTATTATAAAGTGGACACTTGTTCTTCATAATTTAATAAATTTGTGATATGAGTTTTAAAATTTATAATAAAGGAGATATATTGCTATTATAGTCTATTTATTTATTGCAGCACATAAAGTGCTAAATGAAATATGTCCCATGAAAGGGCAACTTTAAGTCAGTAAACATTTAAAGTCACATAATTATGCAACGCTGCTTGATAATTGAACAATTATTATGAGATATAATCAAAAATTATGTACTTCACGTATGGTTCACTTAGAGAAATATAACTTTTAGTATATGTTTTCCTTTCATAGATATTTAATTAACCGACTTCTTTAAAACTTTCATTTATACTGTCATAGTATAAATTAAATAACAAAGAAATTTAGTTAAGTAATTTTAATCGATACGGGCATTACTCTTTACCGTAATTTCGAGTAAAATGTGCATTGTTTTGTGCATTCACCGATAGCTCATTGAATTTTCTAATTAAGTGACTGCGCCAATGAGCTCGCTTCGCCCGACAGCGGCGGCTTAAGCTTTTAAGTGAAAAGGCAGCTTTGAGTGTCAAGCATTGAAATTGTTCCAAATGGAAACAAACCTTGCTACTGTTTGAAATACCGGAGAGTGATGTTATTTACATTATAAAGTTAATTTTGTTCATCGATATTTTCATTGTGCAGGTATGGAATTGAAACTTCTTTACTATCGTTGATTATTGTGATTTGAAACTCGATGAAACTGCGTCACTTCGTCATAAATGAAAATGCGTCACTATAAAATACAATAACTTAAATGTATAGGGTTAAGTCGGCGAAAAAATGAGATAAAAAAGGTTAGACCGGACTCTTCCCGGTGAGCATTTACGATCACCATGCCTTCGGATGTTATGATGGCATGCGACTACACATACCGCCGTCCTTCCCGGATTTGCGCTTGGCTGGACAGTTCGAGCTCCCACTCTTGCTGCCCGCAACTTTGAAGCTGCCCCCTTTTAAGACGTGGCCTCCCGTGGCCTCTTAAGACGGGCAGGCGATATCGTGGCCCTATTCTGGTCGGAACTACAGGGACAATATTATGGGTCTAAGTGTTTGAGTATTCGCCTTTTTATGTCCATGGCACAATCAAAAACCTAGTGTAGAACAATAACATTAGAAAACGTTATTAGTTATTAGAATTATAATTAATACACGCACCCCGCTATTTAATAGATTTAGATGTAAATATTAACAATTCATAAGCTATAAAAAGAGAGTTACATTAAATTCTTTGCGCTTCATCAAATCTGCTACTTGAGTTAGGGTCTCGTAAAAACAAAGTAAAAACTTGACTAATTATCTTTTACTCGTAGCCTTTTTGGACATTTACTGACATGTCGTATTGTGAAATATAAACTATTAATTAATATAATCGTCTGTATTAAGAATATTGACTGTGGTTCCACCAATTTTCTTACAGCTTCGTGGTGGACTGTTTTTTTGATTAAATTCGAAGTAGAAAACGAGCATGCAGCCCAACTTTTAGTAAGTGGCTACTGCTATCCATAGATATCTGTAATCAAGCCCTACTAAGATAAAGGTCTTGAAAATACTGAGTTTTAATCCCTCGGATGTATACGTCACCTCTAATAACATCCTGAAACCAGAACATAGGAACAATTAATACTAAGGTTATTAGGCAGGAATAGGTTGTGACGGTTGTGTCTCTAGAGATAGATAAATAGAGATACCAACTCTAAAATGTTTGTCAGTTGTCTCTCAGTTGTAGAGATATGAGAGTATTGAGCCGTAGCTCATTCAGCTAAGTTGCAAATGGTTATATGAAGAAGATAAATAACTCTTATTACATTTAGCTAAATCTAGGCGCACGGTAGTGGGCAAGGCCAAGTTCAAGCAGAGTGCCTCGTTTATTGACTTTACCACTTTACTCACCATAACACAGTAATTAAAATTGCTGAATAAGGCATATGAATACTCTTTACAAATTGCTATTCAATATTTGAGATATATCATATTCTTAATTTTAAAGGTGGTTAAACCGTTCAATGTTTTTACAAATTTCAAAATAGTTGAAAAAAATTCAAAACCACGCCTATTTCTGAAAAATAACAACAGTTTTTAGTTAACTCTTCCTTGTTAATACGACTTAATATTATCAAATTCCGTTCGCTTATTTATGTACGTCGCTGATCGCTTTAAATACGACAAGTACGCCCCGACTTTCGCCGCCCTCCACAAAACCTAGCAAACTAATAATTGAAGTAATCATTTATTCAAGATAAGCGTCTCGTAACATCGCAGACGCACTTAGAACGTATATTAATTATTTGTTATCATTAAATAACCTTTTGTCCCACTTCGTAAGCTTGATAGAAATTATAAGAAGCAAATGTAAACAAAGTTGTGAAAATGGTTATTAGTTATCGAAAATTGTATTTACTTGTGAATTACGTGTAAGAGATTAATTCATTTTTTTTATAAAATGAAGTAGCGAATGAATATGTTCATCCTTTTATCAATTAATGATTGATGGCCCATGACCATTTGTAAGGAACTTTATATAGAACAGAGATTCTTCTTCACATGATTGCAGATGCGTTGTTACTCCTGTAGATAAAAATTGTCAAGTTATATATAAGTAAACCTATATGATTTTTGCTATTTTCATACATAATGCAAAAATCTCGAATAACAGAAAATGAACAAGTAGTTAATATTGGTGAATTGCCATGAATTTGACAAAGCACTGCCATGCTTTCTGACGAGGCAAGACTACCACGAAGCAATTAAAAAAAAACCAACCAAGCGGGAGTCAGAATCGCGCACCAAGGGTTCCGTCTAAAAAATCAAATGTCTAGATATCACGGTTCATGAGATACAGCCTAGTTATAAACAGACGGATAGACGGATAGATAGATAGACGGACTTAGTAATAGGGTCCCGTTTTTACTCTTTGGTTACGAAACCCTAAAAAGCATTTTTAATTTACGTATTTCAAAACATTTGGTCAGATTTTTCATTTTCGAAATCATACGCTTTATTGCGTGTTTTCGTTTATTTAGGTTTATTAGATTACCTCTTTATTCCAAAAAGGTGTTTAAAACATTAATTAATCCTAATTCATTTCTCCATACAATACCTACTATAAATCTGAAACAATACAGCCGACGCAACAAATCATACGCTGTGCACATAATATTCGTGGCATTTTGGCCTTTATCGAAAGCCATTTGGGGCGACAGTCGCTTATTCATTGTATTAATATTGTACTCTAATGTATCATCTCTGTACAACGTCCTTTAACTTATATGCGCACTGTTGTTGGGAAATAAAGTAACAACTAAAAACGCTTTCTACATTCATTGCCTCACAGTAGGATTTTCTCCTGTGTCGTGGGTGCAAAGGCAAATACAGAAACATCCAGACCCAGAACAGAAATCTAAAGTCATCATTCAAACTTCTGTGTAGCCGGGGTTCGAACCCGGGACCCACTGTGAGATGCGTGTCAGACCGGTATGGTGACCGCTCCGCCACGCGGGTCGTCAGTAATATTTATGTTGTTTGGTTGTGAAGAAGATTTTTTTAAGTAAAAATAGATTGAGCCATGAACCATTCTTCATATTGAACTTTATAAGAAAGTTTCAATCAACAATCATAATTTGTTCAGTTGTAACATTGTTATTGTATTATTTATTTAATATCTAACATAACTTTTGCCTTGCAAGTGAAATTTATGTAATTTCTTTAGACAATAAAGTTCCTTAAATCGTTATTATTGTGTTTTAATGTTTTTAAATAAGCATTCCAGCTTAAAATCGCCTATGCTATCTTGGTTACGCATATAGGAAAAGCTAAGCGACGCCGGGTGTGATCGAGAGTTACATGGGTGACCACTTATGGATGGACTAACCTGTACCTGTCTTGAGTAAACGTTTAAGAATCATATCGACCACAAATGCGTTGCTTTCCTGATTACTGACTTGGGAAGCCTCGAATGAGTTTTGTCTTACGATACACTTCAACTAGAGTATAATATCGCTAAACACTATTATTATTGGGCAGAAATACGTGTGGTGCTAGAATAGGATTCGAAACACATTCAACCATCTACATTTTTGTATGACCCACGCAATCAACACTTGAAAAAAGCCACATTGCGCATAGTCCCCCCGTAAGATGCTCATAACCGCTACATTGTTAGATCTGTTGATTCAGACGCGTCCCGAAGTTGGCTCGTATTCAAGAGATTAAATCGTATCCAATGCTATCTTAATTTTACAGGCGAATGCTGGGACCGGATTAGGTGCTCGGTTCTAATGTCTGGGAAGATCTACTTATTGTTCTGGGTAGAACGACCAATCCTTGAGCTGAAGGTGGTTGAAACAGCCAATCCCTAGTTTTGGGAAGAATCAGTTCAAAAGATACAGAGGCATGGAAAAAAAGAATTGTGGTAGACTTCTTTGTGGTTAGATTTCAAAGGCATGTTACACCTATTTCTGTGTTATCAAAACCGTATCATGCACTGAATTGTTATTTGAAGGGTGTGATAAGAAAGGCATGCATACCGTGACACCCATCCAAATAATGGTAAGTGATTGCTGCCGCCCATGGGCATCAGTAACGAACTTCATACAGAACGAGGATTATGACGTCAGCCACAGGTTGAAGCAACCACGACCAACAGCAAAAACCGTTTCATGTTAAAAACAAATGCAACTCTTGTTGAAATAGGTACTTTTTACCACCTAGCAAATATTTCGTAGTTCAATTCCAAAAGAGTAGTGGAAACGTTGTATTTTAGTTAGATGTCCTAAAAAGCGGCTACGCAACAAAATCCAGAAGACGGGCAGCAGTACCTTTCCCTGTTAAATCAACAACCAATGTGGACATTAACATGTATGCCAGGTGCAGTGGTCATTGCCAAAAACTGTTTTACACTAGAAATAGGTGTGGCGGTGGTTCTTCCCTGGTCGAACTACATTGTTTCTGGTAAATGTTCAGCAGTAGAACCCCAAGATTTAATTGATGGAGTTAATCATGGCTATTGTCGCCAAATCACTTAACATTAGGCTAAAGGCTCATTGACTACATCTAATTAAAAAATAATTTTATTACAAAATACTCGTTGAATCAAGTAATCATTGAATCTCGTTTAATTATCATTTATTTATGAAAACAATACCTTTTCAAGTGTAAAAAGAATAAATTGTTCACAATCCATAAAAATCCCATTCAACGCGTCCCTAACGTTTATATCTGACTAGGGATTACTTACAATTCAAACGCCCATATACCGTAATAAAAGCCTCCGGACATAAAACAATCGTTAAGGTTAAATTTGATACCTCTGACATTCGGATTCGGGCATTTTTCTCGTGGAGTCGATGTTTTGAATCGGTGCTTTTCTATCAACATTTTTTGAGGATTTTTTTGTTTCATCAATTCAAATTTCATTTATCGTTCAAATAACAAGCTGTTGTCTGTCTGATGGTAGGTTTTGTCAAAGAAAATTTGCAACAAATTAAATACAGAACATAAGTTCTATTTGAAACCGATACATGTGTTGCCGTTCATGAGGATAAAGATCGCATCGTATGTAAGACAACCGGCGTCAACACCCTTCCATCACAACGCAAGAACAGCTTGACCTCAAGTAGAACCCTGGTCGACTATAGAACCCCTGTTCTATATGAAATCGCTGACGTTCATGGGCGGCAGTAACCAATTACCATCAGGTTGGCTGCTTGCTCGTTTGCTATTTCATATTAATAAATAAAAAAATGTACCATTAAAAATTTGGCCATTTTTTTCGTTCTATTTTTATTTAAATTGAATGTTGAAAGTTTAAAATCACAGAGTTTAGTAACTTCAGTAAAACAATCACTATCTTTAAATAGCGAATAATATCGAAATGAAAAATCGCCCTTAGATTAACCTGTTAAATAAGATACATCCATGCAAAATTTCATATAAATCGGACCAGTAGTTCTTGCGTTATCGAGTAACACACAGACACGCACCATCTCATTGTTATATATTTGTATTACGGTATTATATTTATCTATCGAGTAATACTTCGATTCTCGAATGGAACCTCTGTATTTTGATGTACTGTTTATGGTTATAGATGGAAAGTAATCAACATTAAAGGCCCGGAGATCAAAGCCCCAATCATCTATAAAATATATTTGCAGTGACACACGAAATCAGGTGTGACATCTCGTCTCCGTATTTCCCAAGGGTTGCTCGATACAAAATTCGATTCATTTTACGTTTCGTTTTTAAAAGATTACGACTAATCTGTTCAGCGGGAAAAACAATTTTATTTGGAAACGACAATAGTACATACCAGTGACGGTATCCGGAAAAATTCTCGCAGCCTCCGCCTTTGAAGATTACGGCCGTGTAGTTTAATTAGATTCTCAAGTGGAGCGACGCGTGAACGTCTACGCGCTCGGCAGTGCATGAGCCAAGTTGTGTACGCTTCTCGCTTATATGTATCACATTTGCGTTATATTATTAATCTTTGGATTACATTTATATACTGTATTAATGTATTAAAATATAATTTTTTACGGCTTTATTAACCCTTAAAATATCAACGATTTAGTTAACACATTCACTGCCAGATACACGGCGCTCATACCTTTTTACAACTTTACAAAATAGAACAGCATAATGCTTTATATCATAGGGAAAGTGCTTCAACGGAACGTAAAAAAGGTTTAGATAACGTACATTATAAGTTGAATCTATAAACTTTGATAAAAGATTTTTGTGATGAAGGGTGTAGTTTTCCGTTTTAATATCATATGAGGCGACAATCTTAGTTCTCAGAAGTAGAAACGCGTCCGTGATTGATTTCAGATAGAACCCGTGCTATCAAGTGAATAATAGTTTCGTTGGCTTCTTCAGTCGTATTATGGAATCATCGTCAACACATTATTGACCCACTGCTTGGCAGGTGTCTTCTCTCAGAATGAGAGAGATTTAGGCCATTGTCCACCGCGCTGGTCAAGTGCGAATTGGTAGACTTCACACACCTTTGAGACCTTTTTTTAGAGAACTCTCAGATGTGCAGGTTTCCTCACGATATTTTCCTTCATCGGAAAGTAGTGATAATTAAATTTTTATACGCACATGATTGTAGAAAAAAATCTGTGGTGCGTGTCTGGGATTGGAACCTCATTGAGAGGCCGAGTTCCAACCATTAGGCTTTTACTGATCTTTATTAATGAATAAATAAATGTATTCAAAAACTTGGCCTTTATTTTTGCTTTTATGTATTGGGCAAGATTTTTTTGCTATCTTAAGGCATTGTGTTAAGGGACAAAAACAGAGATCCCCGAGATCCTTCTGTTATTCCTGTGTTTGATGTACGAGAATTGATCAAAGAATCTAATATTAGATACGGCCCTTCATTTCAAATTGAAATGAATGAATGAATACATTAATTTTTGTACCAAAAATACTTACTTTTCTATACAATATTGTACAATACATTTAACAATTTTCTATTCCATTGAGTCGCATTTTAGACTAATTTAACAATAAAGTAATAATTTACGTTTAAAATGATCGAAATAGTTAATTTTTCGATATTTTTTAAAAGTCTTACTAATATTGTAAATGCGTAGGTTTGTGAGCAAGTTTGTTTGTTTGTTACTTTTTTACACGAAAAATACTGGTCGTATTTCTATTAAATTTGACACACAGATAGCTTATGATCTAAATTAATACATAGAAAACTCATTAATGTTGCAAACATGACTGAAGCGAGCGGAGCCGCGAAAAATACATGTATTGTGGCTATTTTGGCGAACTTCAAGATGATAGAACCAATGTAGTTCGACCGGGGA
>DWNE01002399.1:0-18978 GCA_018249875.1 Cecropterus toxeus | reverse complement strand
AGAACTGCTTCACGCTAGAAATAGGTGTGGCGGTGGTACTTCCCCGGTCGAACTACATTGGTTCTACTACCTGGAAAGAATTAGGGTATAGTAATATACTTCTATACCCTATTAATCTATCTTTAATTCTTTATTATTAATATACCTTTAAATTTTAATATTGACTAATTGATAGTTAAAGAACAAATCAAAAGCTGAAAACGGTATATCTAAAGCATGCAATTTTGCATAATAACTCTGCTTATCCATGTATATGAAGCAAATTAAAATGAGCAAACGGAGAGGACTTTTGATAAAAATGAATTTCTGGTAATAATATTAATCCTTATAGAGATACAAAGACTGAAAATAAAAAGTATTTGTAATATTTTTTTTTCAACGTTAAAAAAGCTAACATGAACAACTCTCATATGTTTGATATTTGCGTGTAGATCGAAGCAATGCGCGGAAACGGCGCTACTAGACGGAGAGCTAATGCGTCGCAGCGTACAGTTCTACGCGTCCGTGTGCGCTCTACTCGTACGGCAGCTGGAGGCCGCCCGGCGTGTCCCATTACCACCCCCTACGCCCGAGAGTTCAACCACGCCCTCTGCGTCGGCCACGCCTTCGAAGTCACTGGCCACGCCCTCGTCGCCAGCCACGCCCTCGGTACCGTTGGCCACGCCCTCCTCGCCGGCCACGCCCTCCTCGCCATCTACGTCCACTGCAGCGCACGCTTTCTTAGCCACGCCTGAGTGGTACGTCGAGGATATCGCTGAGTTTATGCTGTTTGCTGTGCAGTGAGTATTTTATTTATATTTATTATTTATTTATTTATTTAGTACTCCATACCTTTTTAGTTTTTAATCAATTTTAATTAAAATATTTGACGAATTGTTCGCTAGCATATAATATTGCATTAAACAACAAAGAATGTGCAAGTCAATGAAATTTTACTGTAAAAATGTTTTAAATTGTTTATCAATATAGGTATTTGTATATTAATCATTTCAGATACGTACCACAAATAGTAGCAGACTACATCGAGGACCCGATCATAACGTGGCTATTGAACGCCATCTGCTATTCTCACTACATTAAGAATCCCTACCTCGTGGCGAAGATAGTGGAAGTGTTGTTTGTCATTAACGTTTCCGTGCCTTTGAAGCTAAAGAACGTTTACGAGAAGTTCATGGATCACCCCATGTCACAGAATCAACTGCCAAGTGCCTTGATGAAGTTTTACACGGATATAGAAACGACCGGTCAGAGCACAGAGTTCTATGATAAGTTCACGATACGATTCCATATCAGCATTATATTGAAAGGCATGTGGGAACGACCGATTCACAAGCAAGTGAGTGAATGATTTTAATCTTGTTATTTAAATTAGGTATTATCTGTTTATGTACATTATTTTATTCATATATTGTTTATTTTCAGGCCATCGTGAAAGAGTCTCGGTCGGGACGCCAGTTCGTTAAATTCATCAACATGCTGATGAATGACACTACATTCCTTTTAGACGAATGTCTCACGGTATGTATTTGTATGCAAAGCTAGCGAGCTAGCTAAAATATAAATCTGCTTGTAATGAGTTAAAAGGAGATTTATATTTCAGTGATAGTAGAAAAGCGGTTTTGATAAAATTGTACATAACCTTATTTAATGCATTTGTGTAAGTTTAAGTTAATTTTATTTACCTTACTGTACTACAGGGAGGTATATTATACTATATTTTTTTAATAAAAAATTGTACCGGATAGTTGAGTTTTCGATTTACATAACGATTTTAAGTATTTTAACTATTTTACTTTTCTGAAATATTTGCGATATTTACTATCTAAGTTTATGCTGTTGAGTTTAGATTTCGATGTGCGCGCGATAAGTATATACCATATTTTTCTCTAACGCGCAAACAAGCTTTTCATCAAAGCTGTTTGTTGTCGGCAGTACCTGAAACGCATCCACGAAGCCCAGGAGAGCGCGGCGAGCGGGTCGGCGGCGGGCGAGGGCCGCGCGCGAGCGCTCGCTCAGGACGAGAGGCAGTGCCGCTCCTACCTCACGCTCGCCAGGTGGGTAACACACCGTCTCCCCACAGTACTTGTACGGCCACGGGAATTCGTAACATGCTGTCTGACTCCTGCAGTACCCAGATATCCACGAGACGCAGCAGAGCGCAGCGAGCGAGTCGGCGGCGGACGATTACCTTCGATTTTTAACGTTCGTGGTGATACTAATTGCTGTGTGTGGAATCGGTACTAAAGTGCCAAATTAACTATTTATTGCACTCCAATTCAATTCATTTTACGTTTTAATTATATTCGATTTACGTAATACTCGTTTGCAGACTAAATTAGGGTCTATCTTGTATATTTAGTGCTTACTTTAAAAATTCTAAAGTATCACTACACATCTTTGACATATAATCGGAGTTTTATGCGGTGGTATACTCGACGTATTTTTAAATAAGTACTCGTCAATGGTTGTCAGATTTCAAGACAATTATCAAACTGAATAATCTAAATGATTCAGCAGCTATAATGGAAGGATTATAAATATTTTAAATTGAGCAAAAATAATTCCTCCAGCCAGATATTCGTGTATTTTATATAATAGATAAATGATAATAATAGAAATTGATTAAAATTATGATAATAATAAGATGATAACTATATATTTTTTTCCGTTTTGTATATCAGGGAGACAGTGGACATGTTGGAGTATTTGACAGTAGAGATCAAGGAGCCTTTCCTGCGCGCAGAGCTGGTGGACCGCCTCGCCTCCATGCTCAACTTCAACTTGCAGCAGCTATGTGGGCCTAAGTGCAAAAACCTTAAGGTAATGAATGTTGTGGAATATGTGAGTTGTGCTATAGCAGCACTAGCTTACTATTAATAAGGTTAAAGTAGCAAATGAACAGCTACTCCCGCTCATATGCATCTGTAAGCAAAATTATATAAAGAACAGAAATATCTTAAGTCAATCACAGATGCGTAGCCATTCCCGACGCCTATGATGGTCTTCTCATATGAAAGTGAGGCAACATCCTTTCACCGAAACGGATGAATGGACAATATGTTGCAAACATTATTTATTTTAAAACCAAAATCTAATAAACTACTAATGAGGTATAGAACAGTACTCTATTTGAAAATTTCTAAAAAAAAAATTCACTCTGATGTCCTGGCCTAAAAACAATTAGAAATGACAAGAAGGATGAATGAAGGATGAGGAATTGGATAATCTACGTTTATCCAAAAAAACATTCAACTTCTTCATAAAGAGATGGGTAAATAATTTTTTTATTCCAACAGGTGCGACGGCCCGAAAAATACGGCTGGGAGCCGCGACGCCTGCTGAGCCAACTCGTCGATATCTACCTGCATCTAGACTCGCCGCGCTTCCACGCTGCGCTCGCCGCTGACGAGGTACGTACACATATGTACATATATCACGACAAACAAAACAGCCCTTCAGAATTACGCAGTGTGAAAACTAATCCTAGTAACGTCTGTCTCTTTAATAACCGCGCGATTATTATTGAAAACACTCTTTTAAATGTTGTTATTAACCATATGAGATTAGTCTAAATCAGCCTTTATCAAAGTCGGCAAGTGAATAAATGATACAGCACAGACAGTATTTTGTATGAATGCAGTGACCGTAGTTCAATGCAGTACAAACTTTAAATACTATATTTTATACTAGCAGTGCCACGCAGTTTCACCCGCGTTTATTAGAGAACAATCTGTTAAAAACAAACAAACATAGTGGATTTTATATAGCCTAAAGCCTTCCATGATAAATTTACTATTCAAAACAAAAATATTTTTTCAATTCGAGCCAGTAGTTCCTGAGATTAGCGCGTTTAACCAAACAAACTATTGCTTAATATTAGTATAGATTTTAATTAAAATATTGGGTGGGTGTTTTTCAGAGATCATTTTGCAAGGAATTATTCGAAGAAGCGGCTGTCAGATTAGCGAAATCATGCATCAAGACAACCACCGAGATCGAACGTTTTAAGGCACTCGCTGACAACGCGTATGAAATTATGGGTAAGGAATTTACCTAGTATAATTCTGATTCCAACATTTGTACAATATGAGAGATATAACATTGGAGCAGTTGCAACGCTTTTAAGGTAGCGAAATAATTTATTTCTGCATTTCTTATTTGGGGATAGATATCCTTCTTTTACACAGCAACTCGGTCCTGTGAAGGTTACGGCAAATTTCGTGAATGTGGCGAATATTTTAGCTTTTAACTTGACACATACCATTTCATATTGTAATATAAAACTACTTGTTTATTCCAGTTAATAACCAACAAAATTGTGACGAATTCGGAGACGCGCCCGAAGAGTTCAGAGATCCGCTTATGGATACCCTCATGACAGACCCAGTGTTATTGCCCTCTGGAAAGGTATGAACTATATAAATACAATCAGTTAAATGTCAAGTCAGTTGGCTACATCGACGTGTTTTAATTACGTCTAGCACTTTCTAGGAAGAATTTGGCAAAGAATGTTAGTTCTATTCGATTAGCTCATTGTATGTGTTTTAAAATTTGTCATTAAAAATATTAATCTATCAAAGGATCAGATCAAATTATGTATAAAATTTGATTTTCAGATCATGGACCGCTCGGTGATTTTGCGACACTTGCTGAACAGCTCTACAGATCCCTTCAATCGACAGCCGCTTAATGAAGACGAATTACGTCCAGGTGAGAGCAATTACTTATTTATAATCAAGATAGAATGAATAAGACTGCATGTGGCTTTTTTAACTATTTAAGAATGGAGTTACTTGTTTTTAACTGATTCTGAGATATATCATGAGATGACTATGAGCTGGCACGAGATACCACCATTCAGCCATTTCCCCATAAATGTCTTACTTATGAATGATCTTGCTTACTTTACTTGCTTATGAATCTTAGAGTAATGTCTTAGAATCTAATTATGTAATGTGATTATGAGTAATTTTATTAGAAACCTATGTTCAGAAATACTGAAGTTGTAATAGCTAATAGATTCATATAGGTACACCAGTTGTTGAACTACATTATTAAAGTATTTACAAATATATGGATTGCATATGTGCATTCTTCTTCAGCTAGACAATATTTATGAGGCAAACTAGGAAATAAATTAGTAATTACATATTTACATGGCAGTCGAGCTAATGAATTTGATCATAGAACTTACTATCATTTTTTTCAGGAATGTGAAAACTAATGTTTGCCTTTTGTTTATAGCATCAGAACTTAAAGAGAAAATACTCCGATGGCAGCGCGAAAAGAAAGCCCCATCATCATAAAAGAAGGCCAACCACTAAAGTCTGATGTATATAATGTAATACATTTATAAAGACTTGACTGTGACAACGGACTATTGTCCACACGCGAGCATGAATGTGAGATTACTCTAAGAATGTTGTCCTAGTGCGATTGTATCCTTGTGAAAAGAGGCGATTAGAACAATTTAATACATTTCAAAACAAGGCTATTGTGTTAACTGCGATAAATATGTGCAGGTATTTATTTTATCTGAAGTCAAAATAACAATGAAATTTTGAGCTACATTTCTCATTTGTGTTATATGCCTTGAAATTTAAGGATTTGGCTTATGTTGAAAATTGTCATGTTAGGTAACAAAATTGTTTCTTGTTAATTGCACGATTATAAGTTATTACATACTTTTACATATTAAAGTTTGTTATTTATACTGACATGTATATTTTAATCACATTATAGAAAAAAATGACATTCATTAAGATTTGGTAACATTACATCACAAACGAAACAAATGAGCAGAAGGCCTAAATGAATCAAGAAATGGTATTTTTATATTGAAACATGAAAGATTAGAGATTAATCAAGTCCATCATCAAGGTGCTTGATTGTCATTCACCCCAAAATGTCTTAACACACGCATTAAGTCTGTGTGTGAAATGATATACGCGATTTATATGTGCATTTCATAGGATAGACACTATGTAACAAAATGTCACACGAAAAATATACTTTTGGAAAATTAGCCTTTCAGTAGTTAGTCGAACCAATAGTCTATATTTAATTAACAAATATTTAGGTATTGTATGGGTTGTTAAAGAATATGATGCAGTTGAATGTTAATGCAATTATTCAGCGAATTTAACTACGTACATACTATTTGCACATAGTGATATTATTTAATAGTTTATGTTAGCCGAAATATTTTTCGTATTATATTTGTATTTCAATTAATGATGTGATTTTGTTCCTTTATTTTAGTTATTTTACAAAATGGAATTTCGTTTGAGTACTTTTTAACTAGTACTTGCATATTACTGTATGAGTTATTTCGAAAATAAATTCTCTCCAGTCACTGCCAAGTTTGTCAACATAGGATATAGATCAGGCATTCCTAAAAATGAAATCCATTTCTCTAAAATTTTGTGGTCTCAATTAATTGTATTATAATTTGACTTATTATATTTATCTTTACTTATATTATAAAGATTCTATGATAAAGGTCTCTTATGTTGATATATCAGTAAAATATTATAAACAATTATCAGTGTTTTAATTCCAACACAACTAAGTTCTCTTTTGAAGGCATACATTGATTCCCCTGCAGTCAATTGACATTTAGGTTTTGGAGTACCAAATATCATATTTATTATTATTTTTATCTTGCATAGTTCAGCTTGCATTGCAATTCTTAGCATAGTTAAGAAACAAATACAGAAAATATACATATCACACAAAAACTGGCTATAATGGTTAAACTGATTAGTTACATTCTGGAAAAAATGGGTAAAAACATAAATAAAAATGTTGTTTTCAAAAATTAAACATACATATATTTTTCTATTATAATTTTTGTTTCAGTTACTTATTAATTATTGTCAAAGTCTATATTTAGTAGAAAGATTAACATTCAAATAAATACATTAAATTACACGAAATATAATAAATATTATTTATCAACCTAACATAATTTAAAGTAGTTGTTTAAAAAAGAGGTAGCTGCGACGAGATTTCAAATTTTGGTGTAGGCTTGTCTCAGTTCAATCAACTTTTTAAAATAGTTTTAAGACAAACTGTTTAGCATTTGTATAGGCAAACGTTATCAAAGATCTCCAACCTCACACAATACAATCAAATATAACATCCTGTTTCTTTTTATGTTAACAACATTATCACTATGATATGTTTTACATCAAATGACCTTATTGTGGTCATGTGAAATTGAATAATGCCATGGGATGCTTTTACAGATTACTACAACATATTTTAATTCTGTATTAATTATGAAACCATGGTGTGTTTAAAAATATACATATTACCTTACTCTTAAATTATACCAAAACAAGTAATTTATTTTGTGATATCTCACACAATACAATCATAGACAAGGAAAAAGTGACTACAAGTTAATAAATACAACAAACATATACAAACATCAATAAACATTTACTTTTTAAACTCTGTAGCATAACATTTTACATAAAGCTCATATTTAATTGTATCTTTCTATCATGGCTATTATATGGTACACAATTATTATTTCCCAGTTCCAATATAACATTAAAAAAGATTAATAAGAACATATTATTGTTCACTGGTAATTCTGATGTTATAAAACCCTTGAAATCTCCTGGTCCTACTTTGGTTATACTGATCATATAAGACGAGAATAAACTACCGTTTATTCTAGGGCTACACACAAATTTCATTTGCATTGCAATTTGCATTTTTAAATATTATTCTCATATGGGATGAATCATTAAATAATACAGCAGTTTCTAAGCCTACTTACTAATACTTCTCTGCTCTTCTATTATAACAATAAGTATATTTTTAAGATTCACATACATTACACTTGAGGCAATCACAGTAGAATAATGTGACAATAATGTAAGCTCTGTAAGTACAAATAGTGTAAATATTATTGTTACTGCTATTGCCTCAAAAGGAATGGCAGTCTCTGAGAAAACAAACATGATATCATATACAACATTCCAAAATAGAAATTCAGTCTGGCCGTCTGACGTGGAACATATTGCATCGTTTCAGGACATCTAAACCTTCTTTCTATCTCAAATGCTCTGGGCAACGTTAACATTGGCAACAAGAACCAAAGCGAACAACGAACTGACACAACAACAAACATTATGTATGGTGTGAATAATAAAAATGCATATAACAAGTAAGAAGCAGTTCTTCCAATCAATATAGCCAGAGTTACTATTTCAGCCTTGCTGTCCGTTTCCAGGTCCCTAGTATTGTTGCTATGTAAAATTGCCTCAGTATTTAAAGCTAAGGGTACTGCATAATAAAATATAGGCCAGTCCACCCTCCCTGTTTGCGCTAAGAAAGCAAACACAACTGAAACAGGCCCAAATATGACTAGAATCAAAATATCACCAAGAGCAATATATTTCAAACCAATACCTCCGGTGTAAAGAAATGAAGATGATAGTCCACCGAAATAAACTAGTGCTAAATGTTCCATTCTAGCAGGAGACATGATAACTAACAACACAAAGAAAACACAACCGGCCATGTACAGTATAGCTCCGAGAGACACAACTTCATCAATGCTCAAAATATGATCAACCAAAGTTCTATCGTCTGATTTACGATTATCAATGCCTTTGACAAAATCGAAATACGTGTTCACTACGTTCCCTGCACCATGCACAGGAATTATTGTGCACAAAGTAAGCAACAGTGTGACCCAACTGAAACCGTTGTCTCCAGGAAGACGATACGCCAGCGCGGCGCCCAGCAGCGTCGGCAGGAGGCTCCCGCTGAGAGACCACGGTCGTAGTGCCAATACATACGTACGCACTTTCATCAATGGGTTTCGTGCTGCCACTGACTCTTCTTTCGGCTGTTGCAATAGATTCCCCTCTGCGGTAGGAATGTCCGCATCTTTCCTCTTTCTAGCACCATCCACGGTCATTTTTACAGTTAAAACTTTATTTGAAATCCAATAGGTAACCTCTTGTGCTTAATTTCGTTATTAGATCTAGATGCGCATTATATTTATCACACCGTTGTAAAATTACTTTGCCTATTCAATAATTTCATTCTACTGTGGAAGAAGTATACGCGAATTTTTATAAGTTTTTAAATAAAATTATAAAATAAACAATACCCTACTATCGTTACTCAATCCAACAAACTGAAACGTCACATAGTGATATGACATAACTTAATTATTTTAGTGACGTTTTTAGTTGTCAACTATTTTTTTTTTTTGCAATAGTTTTTCTGCAGTACGATCAATTACTAAAACTTTCGCAGAATTTATTTTGCTCACCAATTTTAAACAAAACTATAGAACTTATTAAAATGAATTCTAGCACCCACAATTTTTTAAACTTTGCATAGTAAATATATTATATTTTTGGGACTTAAAAAAGAAAACATTTTATTACTTTAAATTGATGATTATAAGTTTATAACACTGTCAGCCATTATAGTCAATTGTAACGATTAGAAAACATATAAGCATTCATAGAATTCTTAGTAAAACTATTTTCTATTAAAATATAGTACTTGAGTACGTATAAATATTGTATCGTAAAGGCTACAATATAGTAAGTTTTTATAATTTACCGACGTTACTTTGTCATTCATTGACAGACTATTGCTTCATAATTTCAGAATTCCAAAGCTCCAAAGATTTTATCAATAGTACACATGTTTCGTAAACAGCATGGAAAAGACATGAAAGTTGTTTCAGTATCACAATTGGGGAAATTTCATTCCGTACCTTTCTATCTATCGTTCTGAATTTAGCTTACGAATACTTCAAAAAATCAACTGTTCTCTTAGTACAAGCTTATTTTGTTCCCTTTAAAGCAACAATTGTTTATCTTTCATAACTCCACGTTTTCGTTTTCGGCCGTACCTTGCAATGTACTTTAAATAATGGGTGAATATATGAAAAAATATTGTTTTGCGAAAACTTTATTAGGTCTATACTAAAGGTTACTCTTAAATTGAATGGTTGTAACAAGATGTAGAATTTGATCGTGGCCTCGGTATTAAAAAGTAATTAATGTCAGGATGACATTTCTCAACATCAACATTCATCAAATGTCAATGTCAATTCTCAAGCTAAATATCATCATAACATCAGTATAATTTTTATGTTTGATTCTATTTTTAATTTGAAATCATAATCAAAGTGATTTTTTGCAAATATAAATAAAATATAACATCGATTAATTTGGAACTGTAAGTAACAATATATTTCATATTGAATTTTAGGTTATTTTATTTTAAAACCACGCGCTATTTAAATATTTTAATATGTATATTACTCTTAATGTGCTACAATATTGCACAAATTCGCTTTATAATAATAATGTTTCATTTTAAATATTAAATCTATTTTCAAGTCATTATTACTGAGCGCATTGGTGTCTAAGAATATCTGATTATTTTTTACACTAATGAATGTATAAAAACATTCATGTAGCATTTTGTCGTATAAAATAAGTTTCTCATTACGTTTCTAGATTTTCCGTGGATTCTTTCGATTTTTTTTATTTTTTTAAAAAAGTTTATATTCACTATTTTCAACTTACTATAAATCTTTGGGATAAACTGGGTATGAATACGACAAAGAAACAAGGTAACAGTGTTTTCTCCTGTGTCGTGGGTGCCATGGACATAAAGACCCAGACCCAGTACAGAAATCCAAACTCACCATTTACAATTCTGTCTGGCTGGGGATTGAACCAGGGAACCAAACTACGTGTCAGACCAGTATGGTGACTGCTCAATAGAATGGACATTTAAATTCATCATTCAGATGTTTGTCTGGCCAGGCATCGCATCCAGAACTCACTGTGTCAGATTGGTATGGCAACCACTCTGCCACGCAGGTCATCTCTTATCAGATCATAAATTTATCAGAAATCTTTGCAGAAATCTGTGTTATAAAGTAATGATCAAGAATTTGTTTTAAAGAGTATGTCATAATTTATTGTGGAATTGTTGCAATATAGCTTTTCCTTTATTACCTGACTGGCTTACTTATTGGCTGAAGTACCTGTGCTTCACTACAGGAGAAAAAACTACTTACTAACTGTTGGAGGTATATGAAAAGTAATAGAAAAAAATATTAACCTCTCGTATGCCATCAAAAATTTGATATATTTCAATATTTTCCTTTTATTTACAATTGAAATATGAGTCTCAAACAAAAGGGTGTAGTAACACCACTAAAATATTCGCCATCTTTAAATTGTGACAAATATCCAAATCTAAAGTTGGCAATAAACTGACCAGTTAAATAAACTACATCCATACACAATTTCACATAACTTGGTCAGTGGTTCTTGTTTGATTGAGTAACACAGACATACACCATCTCCTTTTTTTATATATTAGTATAAAGTGTACATAATAGATAATCAACTATTACTTCGATATTCAAGTTAGAAATAGTGACATATTTGGCATTGTTTGTTGTTATGTAACTAATTATAAAATAGGCTTAATTAAAAATGTGAACATAAATAAACTTGTTTGTGTAACAGAAACATGTATATTGTTTACCAAATAATGGAAGCTTTAACAGTAACAACAAACAGACAAAAGCTTAAATAGCTAATTCACATCTAGCATGTTCATTTAATTAACAAATATTAAAATAAACAATGCTGTACAAAATTAGTGTACAAATGCAGTTGATCCTTTTATCTTCAATAAATACTTGTATTAATAGTTAGCGCTATAAATGTAAACATCATTTTATTTATCTAAAAGAAATATGATTGTGTTAACATGAATGTCTTTTAAACATATCACAGTATTTGGTCTATGTATAATACTGTAAAAATTTTCTTAATAAGTGCATTAGTTTGTGAAAAAATAATTTTCTGAAATTATCAATTATCATTTGATGTAACAGCTATAGCTGCACCTTTAGCAGCATCCCCTCCCGAAGTAAATTCTAGTGGTAAGCTATAATAGTGTTCAACGGCCCTTTGGAGAACTGCATTTCTGGATAAACCTGAACCATTACCAACTATTCTTTTTATATGTGCATTTTGTAGTATCTCCTTTGGCATCATCACATGAAGGTTGTCGATAAGGCTGTCACATAGGGCCTTAAAAACTTGTCCTAAATGAATATTAGATAGATCAATGTTTTCAACTGACGCTTTTGCCTTTGGTGCATGTCTCTCTCCTAATAAAAGAGGAGTAATTTTCATTGTAGTTTCTGGTGCCTCTAAGCCGAGAGCAATTACTTTCTCCCACACTTTTGATTGAGGAATGGGACACCCTAACTCCAGCATCCACTGTTGAAGCATTTTCACAAAAGTTGCAAGCACATTGCCACCATTCAATGATGCTGCTACTACTAAATATTTGTTATCAAAATATGGCAAGTGTTCAATAGTATTACAGCCCAAATTTGAAATTTTATCAACGACAAACGCAAGTTGGGCAGATGTAGATATATTTAGAACAGCATCTTGTTTACTCTCTAAAGTGGCAAGAATTGAACATTGTAGGTCACCCAGCCCTGCTCCTACTGGTGTGCCTTCTGGAATCCCATTCCAAGAAGAGCTCAGCTGCCCAGCTATGTTTCCACTCTTAACAACTTTTGGTAGTAAGTTAACAGGAAAATCAATTGATGTCAGGATGTCAGTATTCCAATCATTCTTCTCAGTGTTAAAATAGCCCCAGCTGGCAGCATTCTGTTCTGATGTTATGGGTATATCGAGATTGCAAAGCATGGCAACTACAAAATCTTGAACTGTTGCTGAATAATTGAAGTTTTTCAATTTCTCTGGTTTATGTTTGAGCATCCATATAAGAGTAGCAACACCATATCCAGAATAGCAGTTTAAATGTGAATCTGGTGTCGGCAAGGACTCCAAAAACTCAGGCTTACATCTAGTATCCTGCCATGTATATAAAGCTGACAAATTTTCTCTTGTTGCTTCAAAGCGAATCACGACACCGTCTTTTTCTACTTTCTCCCATGCTCTGAAAAAAATTATTATTTATGACATAAATTATATTTATTTTAAACTCGGCTATTAACTGATAAGATAATTAATATACATACCCGTTTCTCCACAACACGACGCCGTGCATTTGACCGCAGACGCCAATTTTCATGACATGTCGTAAAACATCTCTCGGCAAACGCGAGACACAATAATGAACCGCTGATACTATTTTCGGAACATCCTGCTTGTTTCCTTCTATCCCTTGATCACTGGGTATATTCGCTGCCGTATCCTTATTCTGTTTAGCAATTAACTCCTTTGTAATAGGATCGTAAACGCACACTTTTACAGATGTAGTCCCAATGTCCATGCCAAGGATATACTTTTTTTCAGACATGTTTCACACACAAAGTCGCGTAGCAATCGTACTAAATAAAAGACGTGTTATTCGGCGCGTCTACTCGTAGATTTGATTCAATATCGCTCGCCCCTCACTGCGGCAAGCGGCACTGGCACACACTGGTGCAATGTGAGGTGGGAGGCGAGAGTGCCGGACGCCGCGCCGGTGGCGTGGCATTACGCCCGCGGGCCTCGACACGCGACGCTTCGAGTTACGTAAAACTTGTGAATAGACGCGTATTTCATAATATATCTCGTCGACTCGCCGGTATGTTTATTATCCACTTCACTGTTTTGAAGTGCTCATAAAGCTGCCTAAACAATTTATCAACAAACGATTAGCCAAGAGATATCATATTTATTATACTGCACGTACATATTTATTGAATAAATTTTCATTTAACTACTACTACCTACTACGTACTTGAATTTATTAATTATAATTGAAGTATTCCTTTAAATAAAACCAATAACTTAATATGTTTAAAGTTCTTACTCCATGATCGTAATAAATAGTTTTACTACAACAAAATGATTAACATACAATTCACCAATGGTTATTGATTGGCTAAATCTGTAGTTTTGTCTGGAAAACAAACATCAAAAAAATATGTGTTAATTGTATCCGCGTGACATAACATCGTGTATCTACCATGTAACACGTACCTACCTAGTCATCAAAGCAATCATCAACAATGAGTTATCTCACTTCTGATCTAGGATCTCAGAATAAATAGGGTTATGCTTCTTATTACTACCACTACTAGCGCTACTAGTACTACGCGTAGGTAGATTAGATTAGTAAAGTACGTTACCAAATCATGCGAACTTCATATCACTTAAGAAACGAAGTTACTCACTACGTACGTAATGTAGAAGTACAATAACAAAATATTGAATGTAGAGGATTGAAACATTATTTTAAGTATTAAATCTTTTCACGAGTAGGTGAGAAACATGCCGGTATATAATTTATCTACGTGACATTACACGACCTGCAGTTGTAAAAACAACCGATAGCTGTCTTCATCGGTCTAAATTCATATGCGAAGGTGGTGAAATATGTAATGTTTTGTAGTGACATTGGAGAACATTTTGCCAAATGCTAGTTAAGCTGGGATTTTTTATGTGTGCTAGAAAAATATTTATGACGTGGTTACATGCATTATAAACACTTGTGGAGATAGGTACAACGAGAGATATATTTCAAGGTTGAGACAAATAAATTACGCCTTTTTTACACTAATAACCCAGTTTTTGTATACATTGGGTGCCATGAATACCAAATATTATACTTACATAAACACGATAACACAACATTGCGCAAATATAATAAATATAGCGCCCACTGTATTTAGTATATCTTACTATATTATATATTAGCGTTATTTTGAGTAATTAATAGCATTTAATGAATTATTTTTTTTAAAGTCTGGGTAGATTTTAAATAAAGGTATTGTTACAGTATCATGGGCAAAAGGAGAAGGAAACAAAATAATGAAAAGCAAGATCAGGACACAGTTTCTTTAGAAGACAATCAAGGGATTAAGTCGGCAAATACCTCATCGTGTCCTTATATTGAAGTATCAAGTGAACAACAAGACAGCAATATAAAAAGGAAAAAACCGAAAAAACTTATTTGTAATGACGATAAGCTAGATAAAATGCCTGTAGATATTAAAAAAGATAAAAGTATTGAAGACACTAGTAGAAACGCTAAGAAGAAAAAGTCTAAGGTACAAGAACAGGAAATCGTTAAGATAAAACCACAGCAAGAAAGTATAGAGGACAATCAAAAGATTAGGAAGAAACGTAATCAAATTGTAATTGAAAACGTACTAGGTTTCGAAAAAAAATCCCCTGAAGAAACTCAATCTGAATATGTTAAAATCAATAAAATTAGCAAGAAAAAACAAAAAGTGGATAAAAGTCTTAACGATGACGATTCCCAGCAAACAATCAGTATAGCGGTTAACAATAAGGTTAAAAAGAAAAATATTAACAATAAGGAGGAAAAGAAGAATAGTATACAGAAAGAATTGGTTCAGGATGAAGAAGTAAATAATGATAGCGAAAGTAAAAAATCTAAAAAGAAAAAAAAGCGAAAAATTGTTGAAGAAGAACCAATAAATGATGAAGATATTGACAAATATTGTGATGCATTAGAACCTTCTTACAACAAACAGTACGAAGACTGGGTGAAATTAATTGAAGCTAATTTAAGTTCAAATAAAAAAAATAAACAGTAATTTTTGTGTATTGTTTTCTGGAAACTATAGGTATGAAGCTAATGTTTTACTGTAACTTGAAAAATTAAGATATTTAATTTACTACACATAAAAATAAATATCGAGATTGATTTGTATAAAAAAGTGCGTTACGCACGCATGTCCAAATGTCAAAAGTGAAACTTCTTTGGTAAACATTTGCAATAGATATTTAGGATGAATCTATACTTCTATAATTAATATTATAAAGTAAGTAGAGTTTGTTTGGTTGAACGCGCTAATGTCACGAACACAACACAAAAAAATATTTTAGTGTTGAAAAGTAAATTTATCGTGGAAGGCTTTATTATAACATCACGCTATGTTTGTTTGTTTTTAATGGATTGTTCTCTAATAAACGCGGGTGAAACTGCGTGGCACAGCTAGTGAGTAAATATACTTTTTTATTTTCCTTAACATTTTTCCTCTTTTTATAAAGAAGAAGATGGAAGAAGAAAACGAGTATGCAATCCACCTGATGGCAAGTGGCCACTGCCGCCCATGGACATCTGTAGTCAACCCCAAATAAGGTTAGTCTTAGCTGAGATACCGTGAGGACTAAGTTGGAACGCTGCGGATAAGTACATCTCATTTACCACACCCTTCAGAGCAGAATACATTAACACATAATACTGTTGTTATTAGGCAGAAATAGGTGTGCCAATGGTGTTTCTGGAGTCGAACCACCCATGTATTATACATCTCGCTACATATCATATCCACAATATATTAGACGAAACAAAAGCCTACAAATCTGGACTTAATTATATTCCGTAATATATTGCATGAACCCGCATAAATCCCGCATCGTTACAGATTAACTGCCACTGTTATAAGTGGACCGGAAAAAACGGATTACAAATCACAGGTCTAATTTAAATGTCACGCGGAAAAATTCACTTATATTTCCTTCTCGCTTATTAAGTTGGATTTTGAACCCAATGGTATCGGTCATTCGTTAACTGATCAATTATGGTTTTAAAGTTAGACCCCTTTGTAAAGCCATGCGGTATATTGACTGCGGTATCTTTATATCTTTTCTTAATAAGAATGTTATGGCAATCGAGTATGCATTCCATCTGATGGTAAGTGGACATCTGTAAGCAACAACATATAGAACAGTGGGTCTGCCTGAAGGGAATTACAAATATGTTGCTACTCCCGAGAACTGAGATGGTCGATGACTTTTTTCCATTACATTATAACTAAAAAGACTAAAAAGACCTTAACTTAGTCTGATAAAAGCATCCGCTTAAATCTACAATATCTTTTACGCGCACATCTATTGTACAATCGAAGTGTAGCTTGAATGAAGTTTTAGACAAATTACTTAACTTTAGCTGAATAAACTTTGACCTCAATGAGTCGCGCCCCACCAGGTAAATCTAATAAGGGAATAAACGATTGTTCTGTGCTGCAAACGACGAATTAGCTGGAGAAGGGATCTGGATGACAATGGAATACGTATTTAACTTACAAAGTGGTAATAAAAGATTAGATTAAATATAAGAGCATTAACTGTAACTACATTGATATAAATGAATGATGTGATCAAGATTCAAGTAACATAATACATTCTACTCTCGAGAAATTAACGTGATTCAAATATTAAAAGCCTTATACAGGTTTTAAAGTGGCATATTATTTCCACTTTAACCGGAAACATAAGCCAGTACAACAACAGTTCGGTGGAAAAGTGTGCTTGTTGGTTCACTTTTATATGAGACGCCCATCTTTATCCTGTATTTTGACTTCAAGTCGAACTCCTTTTCTACATAAAGTTGCTTAAAGACATTCATAGGCGGAAGTGGTAACTTTTGCTTCAGGTGCAATGCTTACTCGCCTGCCGCTATATAATAGTAAAATCGGCCAAGCCTCCCTCAAACAATATTTAATTCTGTTTTTAGTATTTATTGTTATAGCGGCAACAGAAATACATCTGTGAAAATTGAACAATGTAGCTGTCACGGTTCATACAGCCTGGTGACAAATAGACGGACAGCAGACAGCGGAGTCTTAATCATAGGGTTCCGTTTTTACCCTTTGGATACGGAACCCTGAAGACTATTTAATTGATGTTCCAAATCCATTTTATAGTTTAACCTCGCCTGCCAACAGTAAAACAAGTCAATTTTGATCCCCGGTGTAGATTTTAATAAACGACTCAGCAACTACAAAGTGCACCTTTAAATTTGTTCACTTCGCATAATTGAATTTTGCCTAGCTTTGAGTTTCGTTACGTAGCTCGAAGCTAAGAATACGCCAGAATTAATAATATCAGCTGCTGAGGATAAGCCCTATAGTTAAATAAACGTGTCATTGACCTAAAACTAATGAACCTTGACGTTGGCAACCTATTAATGTCCCATTGCTGGACAGAAAGAAAGAATTGTGTTACACTAAAAATAAGGTACAGAGGTACCTCCCCAGTTGAAGCATAGTCGTTTCTTGAAACCTTTAAAAGGTATAATAATATAAATAATAATATAAATCGCGTTTAAATTTCTCGAGAGTAGAACATATTAAGTAACTTGAATCAGCTGCTATAAAATACACCTTAAAGTTTAATCGCAGCGGTAATTGAATTTACTCTACCTTTGAGAATTTCACGCGAACTATGTAGAGAACAAACGGTATGTTTCGTTAGTTTTTGTATTAATAACAAAAGTTTACGCGTTTTCAGCATTACTTTAAAAAAATATTATCTAGAAAATGTTATTCGGTTCGAATGGAATTATTAAAGTAATTTATAGATCTTATTTAAACAAAATGAAAATTGTTCTATTTTATTTTATATCGCATAGCATCGAAGCAACAAGCAAGTATGCGGTCCACCTGAAGGTAATAGGTAAATAACCCCTGCCGCCCATAGACATTTCTTATAAAACAAGGGTGCTATCTAACGTTAAACACAGTAGCTTTTCCTGAGGAGTGAAATAGTGGCCGTCTATAAAAATAAGCCGGAAACTATACCCTTCCATCACCGCTTCACTCAAGAAATAAGTGTGGCGATGTTCCTCCCCGGACGAAGTAATCATTCTACAACCATAAAATAATAGCTAGTCACTAAGATGGAAAACATATATTAATTATACCTATGATTACGTTTCTTAAAAAGAAAAGATTAAGATTTGACTTGAGGCCGTGAAAGTCCCATTCACACGTCTATTTTTGAGGACAAATGTTCTAATATACAGTAATCATTTTTCAGAAAAAAATCCGCTAGTCAAAATGCAGTATGGTATGACAGTGTGGTTCAGTACCATTAGTACGAGTTTTATCTTGTTTTTTCCAGACAAGATTGAGTCTTGTTTCTGCCAAAAATGCCCTCTGTAAATTTTAGTTCCGAAACA
>DWNE01002398.1:0-18987 GCA_018249875.1 Cecropterus toxeus | reverse complement strand
CACTTGGCCAATAATTATTTATTGTACATGAGCAAAATGTGAAATGAACTTGCACTAGAGGTGTTATCGGAATACTATGAGATAGGGCTCTTGATAATCGATTCAAAATTTACGATGCATTGCTGACTCGTCTTAAGTTACTATTAGCTATAGGTAACGACGACTACTTTCCATAGGATAGCTTTCGTCCCTTACCATTAACACTACTTTCAAAGAGTTTAAGGACTCCTTAGAAAAAATACACTAATAAATATAAACACACGATTTATAAGATAAATTTATAAATAAATATATTTTGAATATAAATGTATTATTTTATGACTGAGACAATATTTTATTAATATCAAGTAAGTCTACCCGGCACACAATGTATTTTACATTCCGCTTCACTGTTGAATCTATTCTCGTTACCGCCGCACCCCGAGTAGAACATCGGCATACATTTTCTCCTGACAATATCAAAGAAATACACCTTGTACATACGAGTGCACGGACCTTTCGATGGTGCCTGGTAACAGTAGTACGGTATGTTCGTCAAACTGGATGGAAAGGGGCCTTCTTCTACACCTGAAATTGATTAAACGGGTGATACATGAGCGCTGAACGCATAGGAGTTGGGACTCGTTAATTTTAGCACGTAATAACTGCCTTGATTTATTGTTCTGATGTATTGCTTGATTCCGCAAAAAAACGCAGTTTT
Source organism: Cecropterus toxeus (assembly GCA_018249875.1). Taxonomy (NCBI): domain Eukaryota; kingdom Metazoa; phylum Arthropoda; class Insecta; order Lepidoptera; family Hesperiidae; genus Cecropterus; species Cecropterus toxeus. The sequence continues at coordinate 18,287 of DWNE01002398.1, read as the reverse complement.
CATTTTTGCTGCACAATTTATGACTATATCAATAACAAGTAAAACGTACATGCATTTCGCTTAATGTTAAATAGTCATTATTGCCCTCGGCATTTAAATCTGATTGCAAATGGAATAAGAGGCTTAGTAGAAACCAACAGCAAACGCGATGCTACTTCTGAAACCAAGTAAGGACGTCTGAAAAAGTTTTTGTCCCTTACTACCATATGCCACATATAAATAAAGTAGTGCCACCGACACAGGCTGTCAAAAGTACCTATCGTAATTAAGGTTACAGCGATTCGAAGAGCTAATTAATAACCAAATGCTTATTACACAAAAAACGGTTAAAGAAAATTGATGATATTTATGTGACGTATCATCCCACTTACGGCCATACTTCACATAGTCGTATATTGCCGTCGCAACGACAATCAATGTCAATAGAAAGGGTAAAGCACACAATGTCTTCATGATGGAATAATCTCTTGTAGATTTTTAACCAATAATTGTGAAACGTGCTTGCAATTCACCCGATGTTACATAGCCACAAGCCACAGATCTTGTGTATAAAATAAATATAACAGGCGTTGAAGGTGAGAAGATTTTCACATTTGCGATATGATCCTGGAGAACTAATAAATCCTATAAGTGTACCTTCCAAGTCCGATCAGACCAAAACACTAACACTTTGCTACTGTGAAGTGTAAAAACAATTGTTCCATTCTAAGCACATTTTCCAATCAAACGGAGATGAAATCAGAAACAATCAAGTGTACATATATCGATGCAGCCGTTTTATTGCTCGTGTCCATATGAATTTTAGATAACGAACCGATATTGGATTCTGTGTTTACTGATGCCGGTTGTAATCTCGAAACCGCTTTCCGATCACTTCAAAATAAAAAAAAAAAACATTTATTTAAAATTTGAATAAAAATTAATTACACATGTTACATTCTTCGTTTGATACACAATTAACAATCTTTTTAAAATTTCATGAGCTTTTATCAATACAATACTCATTTCCTTACAATACGCAATTTCGTTTAATAAATTTCGGAACAATATTTGTAATATCTGGTGATTTAATTGTTTATCATGTTACAATTCATAGGGAGGACCGTATGTTTATTAAATAATAGTAAGTTTTCATAAAAAGTTAATGGATATAAAATTTATGCACATTAGCAAAATATATTTATAGGCAAATATAATACTATTCAAATATTACTTCAAACTTATATGAATAAAAATTGCAACTAAGTTTATTATAGTTATAACATTCTCTAAGTTACAGAATTCCCTTCATCGAATAGTTGAAGCAACTCTCATATTCAATTCAAGTTGCCAATTCAATTTTCAAGGAGTAATTCTGATCCAGCAGGTAAACGTTTTACTGATGAAATCGCTTGACGCGTAAGTAATTAATTTTCTTTGATTAAACGTTTCAATCATGTAAATGCGAGTCAATCACAATATGCGATATTCGGAATGTATGGATATCATATCGATATTTCAACATATGATTAATGTTTGAAACAAATGTGCTGACTGAGTATTCTCCTAGTGTGCCTTTGTTAATTAATTATTTCATCTTCTTTAGTGGACTACAAACATGCCTTTACCTTATAACATAAACCAATAATTACAATCAACTACTACATAATACAAAATATACATATATACAAAAAAAAAAACAAAAATATTTATGCAATGTCTCTTTGGGCAATGTTTCCCAGAACTCGCAACATTACCTCTATGAATTGCTACATCTTTTTTTTTTCATCTTGTAATGTGATTAGGACAGTTAAGTTACTAACCCCACCGCTGTTATAATATCTTAGGTATCGTTAAAGTTATGATTAGAGACAAATAAATTTGGGTGTTACGGAACGAAACGTTTATATTCCATAACTTTTTCCCTTTTAAGAAACATCCGCATGAAATATCACAAAACAGTTAAAAGTGTGTAAGTTCACATTACTTTCCATCGAAGATCTTTATCTCTTTTTCTCTGTCTGCGTTGTACAAAGTATTGAAATAAAACTCGAAGCGACGCTTAACGTAATAGTCTCTGGGGATACAACAATAGACTTTTGTATTTGAATAGTAACAGTACACGATTTCTTCTGTAAGATTTCCGTGTAAGTGCTTCAATGGGAATACTATTAAAACACTGGCTTATATGAGGTACTTATGTGTGTTTAGAAAGGGTCACCATTACCACAATAACTATGTTATGAATTTATTTATACATTAAACTCTATACATCCGGAGACATGCATGATGTGGAAGAAATAAAATGAATGTTCTCGAAATGATTAAATATGAGGTTATTTAAAAAAAGTTTCCCACAAACCTATGCATTGACGACTTTTGTGCTGTCCGATCCATAGGTGAGTGTTGTTGAGTGTCAAATTTGATTACAGACCTTTGATGCTTCTGTATTATAAAAAAAGAAGACCTTTCGTGAACAAGCGTGAACACCCTCCACACGTTTATTTCCGTCCGTAAAGCAAGTTGTTCTAGTGTAAGTTGCCTTTCACGTCAGAAATACAATGCCACATCAAAAATAACATGAAAACAAACTGGGAGCACTTGACACAGATTGACGTAACATCAGTAGGTCGACCCCTTCAAGCTACTACTATTACGTAAGATCATAGACTTCCATGTCATATTCACACAAAGTAACGGCCATAGCCTTCGATGATACTGTATACAAAATAATTATTATTATTTTCTTTTTTTCACACACAAATTTGCTTCCCTGATTAATACGTATCTTAGAATCACACATAGGCAATATTAGTCCTATCAGAGTATTGATTTTTATTCAATTTACTTTTTGACAGATTTCAAAGTTTTTGCGGACAGAAAGGAAGTACAAAAGCATTTATTTAAATAGAGAAAACTCGCTATCCGTCTTAAAACCGACGCGCCTATGACAGATAAAAAGAATGAAGTTAATCCAACACGGCCTAGAATGTACTGTATCACAATAGGCTAATAAATAACAAGACGAAATACCTTTTACCGAATCATCCAGAAAAAAATAAATAAATAAGATATAAGTAATGAATACTACGAATCAAGAGATAAATATTTGTAAGTAATTTTGTACCTAGAAATTCTGTATATATCCCGTAAATCTGAGCTAACTAGCCGAACAAATAGAATTCTCTGCATAACAAAGACATTTACAACTTTGACAGATGGCGCTATGAGCGCTGTTGCCAAAACTATGCTGGTACATACGGACCGCATTGTTAACTTAGGCACTAGGCTCTTTGTAGAAGGCCTACGACGATCGATAGTCGAAGACAAACTAATTTCCATTTACATCGTTATGAGGGTCCGGAGCTCCCAGACTCTTGTTACATTCAAAACATAACATTTTATCGGCAAGATGGTACCGATAATCACAATGTTCGGAGTTCGCGTCAAATTTGCAAACTGAGGGACTGTTTCGGATAGAATTGCGTACATTATTTTCACTTCTGTCACAAAACGGACCCGCTTCATTAACTCGAGGCGTTTCCAAAACAAATTAATTGAGCCCGCTATGAGGAAAACGGCATGAGTTGAAAATACAAATAGAAAAGCCTTTTTCTAGATTTTAATGTGGAAATGAGTAGTGCGAGTGCAAATTCTTTGGTGTAATTTTACTTTTACATGGTCCTTCACTATTGCATTCATGTTTTTCAAAGTCTTTATGCGATAAAATGCCTGCTATTACACGTGAACGCATAAACGTAAACCGTAAGATGAAAAAAATACTGCAGGGGGATCGCAGGACAAGCTTATGCCATATATGCCGTTTTAAATGTGGTAAGTAGGTTTTGTACTTCAATTTGAACAGCACTTTTTGTTCTGATTTTAAGAGGTACGGGAGCGAGTAATGCATTTTTATTTGTGACTTTTTTTAGTACTCAGGTGCAGCAATGCAACTGTTGCCTGAAGCAGGACTCATAATGCACATAGGTGCTAGAGGTCACATTCATCACATAGACTACATGCTTGTTTGGTACTTCTACAAAATAAAAATAAAAACTGTTGTTTAGCTATATTTAGCTACCACTTTAATTACGCAAATATCTAACACTGCTAAGACTGCAACATAACAGCAAATGTCCGTTTTCACACCGCTATAACGCAAACTAGTCAAACTTTCTCCAGAACAAGCTAAAGTTGGGCAAATGTTTTGTTAAGGATAATAATATCCTGATTCTGTTGCGCGCACAAATTTTAACATTACCAAATTAAATGTGACCTGAGTAATATAAATCTGAAACATCGATTCAAAAACTACAGGTTGCATGATAGAATTTGTGTCGTATCCCGTATAATTAGCAACTTGACAATACGTTTTGATGTGAAACATGTATAGGCGTATGTAAACCTTATTTTTCGCGTGTCACATATTTATTTTTGCTCCAACTGTTTTACACTTACGAAAATTTAAGTATCGAACAAACTAAGCGGGTTGCGGTATTAGTTCAACTTTGTGCGGGACACTGTTCGTAGATGGCGTTATTTTTTATGCCATATGACGAATGAAACACGAAATTTCACATCTGCTTCCTGTGTCGGCAGGCTTTTATACATCGACGCCAAAAAGCAATTTTGTCGTATCGCAAAAAATGCACTCTTGAAAAAAAAACATTAGGTATATTTAAATTAAACGGTTTTATTGGTATCTTATTTTGTAAATATTCACATACAAACTATACACTATTATATTTTATCCATGAAACTATTACAAAATTAGTGCAATACGTAGATTTACGTACGTAGATTTTACGTATATAACAAAAAATCGTATGTTTTCGAGATACGACAAAATTGCTTTCCTGAGTGGCTGATATTTGGCTAAGCGAGATAGCAAAAGGGCCTGTTATAGTAATACTACCTACCTAACTCGGCGCAGTTTTATGTAAATTTCCAGAGTCCATCTAATCCTATCTTGACAGATATTAAAACATTTTTTACTAGTATCTATATATTGTTAATCACTTGTGCAAAAAAGTTCAATATTAAATTATCAGAAATACAGCACCTGTGCATATAAATAATAATGTCTTGGGTCCTTACCCCATTATAGCGAGATTCTTAAACATAAGTGCGGCTGTAACATATGACGGTTATACATAACGTATAACTCGAGCCTTACCTACGATGTTCTTTGTCATGCTCGTACCGACTAAGGGAAACTTATTTGAGCAACGCCGGCTGAATTGTGATGACTTGATACTGTATTATATATGTATGTCTTGACGTCGATGTAAACTTTTGTATTTTTTTTCTTGAGACAAACTTAATAAGTTTTTAATACATAATTCTTTTACACCTGTAATTTTTTTGTAAGAAGTAAAATAGAGGACGCTCATTGGACAAACATGTATTTAAATAAAGGCAAAAAGTAAAAAAAAAAAAACAGATTTATTAACATATTTTTATAGTAGGTACCTATAGTTATAGTTTTACCGTGTTTTTAATCTTTTTTATCATATAGAGGAATATAAACACAACCGAACACAAACACAAAATCCTATATAAGCACCATTCAAAGAAAACTAATAACAAGCCATTTTTAATAAAAGGCATTTAAATGACGAAGCATTATAATTTACTTATTGCGTTTACTTATCAAACATTGACACTCCCAGACCCAGCATTACGTGACAGGGACGTATCAGGAAACCGCAAACAAGATAGCACCTACGGTAATCGTTTAAATTTGACGACGCGCAAACCTGATAACCAAGAAACACAAAGCTATTCAGACACAAGATCCGGATCCAAGTGACAGCGTTAATATTTCACTGAACTTCTCTTGTTTTGTAACAGAAAATTACATCCTATCTGTATCGCCCTTTGTATTGTGCGTAATTGTTTGACAGCCAGTACAAATTTTCAAGTATGTGTAATTTTTGGGTAATGCCTTCATTATTTAAAGTAATGAAAATGTATAGTCCGCACATGACAGTGTTTGACCTAGAACCAACCGTTAAACTTTTCAACTGCCATAAAAATTCGCGTGTGAAGAATTTCTATTTTATTTTAGCAACCGCTTTTATTCAGCAGGCGTCTAAATGAAATATCCGTGTGTAGGGGTTGTTTGCAATGCGGGATCTGCCAACAGTAGTACCGCGAATAAAAAACGTACACAAAAAACGAATGACTGTCATCAGATGACACGGTAGCTAACTAACCATGCTCCATGCCCGACATGAGTGTGTAAAAAAAAATTGGCCAAGTGCGAGTCGAACTCGCGCAAGAAGGGTTCCGGACTGGTGTCACTGAAAGTTTACGGTTTTCGCAATTTTTTCTTTATCTGTGCTATAAGACGTTGCTACGTACCAAATTTCAAGATTCTGAGTTCACGGGAAGTACTCTGTAGGTATTGATTTCTTGCTTTCGAAAATATTCGGCATAAACGGTTGTATTTTTTGATTGCGTTGGCTGGAAAGTTTGATTTCTTCACAGCTTCCTGAGAAAAAGAGTCTTTACAGACAGATGAACGAACGGACAACAAACTGAACTTATGAGGATTCCGAACGAAACACAAAAACAAAACGCATCATAATGAGATAAAATTTAATTATAATTTGAAAATATTATGTCGATTTAAATCTGTATGAAATTTTATACGGTTTCGTACTACAGTAATCTTCATAATTTCAAAGATCAAAATCAATTCTTACAATATAACAAATACAATAATATTTCACAGATTTTTCGATTAACATCAACAATCCCAATCGTGATTAATAGAATCAAAACCAACGATTTAAAAAGGTATATCAAATAAAGGAGATCAGTTGGTACTGGAAGAAAATGTAATATCGCCGGCAAGTTACGAGAGCTTTACGAGATCAAACGCTTTATTACACGAAGAAACAATTTTCATCATGGTCCTGCATAGTCGTTCGTTACAATGTTGCTTAAAAATGTTTCAAATTCTTTCATGCAAGACGATTAACCGTCATTAGACTCCTTCGACGCAAGCGATAAATTCTCTAGACGCATAAACTTTATTGGGCTGGCTGATGTTACAATAAACAAACAAAAAGAAATGTAAAAACAAATTTTCTAAAGGAAGCAGTGAATTGAAGTTGTTTTATTGTTTTTAATTATCTTCTTTTTTTCTTTCTTAATTAATTTCAAACACGACATCCAATCAATTAGCTATTCATGTATTATTACATACTTATTCTTTTATATGCATATGTGGTGTAAAAAACTTGTTCATTAGAAGATTGACTTTTAAACTATCCGATTACGTAATTATCTGTGGTTAAATATTTGATACATATCCGTTGTCTGTTTCCTTTTGCTGTTTATACAATATTTTTGACTAAGTCGCATTTTTATGTTACGGGTACTTACGATATGCGGGTTTTGAATTTATTTTTGCCGATATTTGAGTGATCGACAAAAAGAAAATAAAAAACCGCATATCGTGAGTGTCCGTATCATATTAAAATGTATCATTTCTGCGATAACATCAGCTTATGATTATATAAGTCGTTTTAGCCCTTTGTCTGAATCAACCACAGATTTCTAGGAACATCTTTGAGGACATACATACTTTTCTTTGATTGATCGGTTCGTCCGTGCTTGAATTTGTCAAACACTTGGATCATCAATGGACTTATCGGATGACGGCTATATAGAATAAATCATCGATCTTAACCTAATTTTCATACATTTTTGATCATTATTCATTTGGAAAACACAAACATATTATGATTAGAATTTCTAATTTTTATTTCTCTTTTGAATAGCATAAAGACTTTCTAAAGTTTGATATTAACTACATACACATTATCTTAAACCAAAAAAAAAAGTAGATTCATTTAAAGTCAAACCTAGCACTATCGTTAGATAAAACAATAAATGTCGGGTTCTTAATTTTTGATTCAGCCATGACGCAAGTGACTTCCCTATAGAAACGCTAGTTCTGTAATTACAACCAGGGACGACTCGCTCGGCGGAACATTCGCACAATTGAACTGAAGTGGGTCACCCGCAATCATCGCGAAACGCGAAAGACTATACGTTTAAAACTTCTTCTTGTAATAAGGGAACAATATAACTTGAACTGAAAATCTACGACAAGCCAACAAACGCGGCAGAGAAATGACGACGTCGGGCGCGGCGCGACTCTAATTACGAAGAGAAGACTAGCAATTTGTCTTAAAGTAAGAGAACAGTTTATTTACACCATTGGACATTAAAACAATGTAGGCACACTAATTAAAACGAGGGAACTTGTTAACGCAGGGCATATTACGAAGCGAATTTGAGGAGATAAGAAAATTTCGTTTATACTAACGGCATTGTTTTAAGTTACTTAAATCATTTAAATTGGTTTCGATAACAAAAACGTTTGAAAAGTTAAAGTAGGTAGATATAAAATCACAGAATAAGAGAAAATTAACAAGACCTAAGAAAGAAGGATTTACAATTAAAATTTAATTATGAAGTTGGACCTGATTATTCCCTGAATTCGTAATTTTCAAAACACCGAAGTTACATTCAGGTCATGAATAATAAATGACGTATACTGTATCACCTAATTAGCGAAGGCGGCTTACAATTACGCTTAAGAATTCAATCGAAATATGCTATGAAACCAGCGATAAATCTCAGTGATTAAAATAATATATTTTTATATAAATGTAGTAGAAAAGTCTGTACCACATTTGGCGCCTACTAGAGGATAATGATGTAATATTTCAAGCACGCAAGTGTTGGCTTTGGTTCCAGAAAACTTTATATATTACCTATATGGTGTAGTTATCATTTATCTACAAACATTTGCTCTGAGATATCGAACAATAGATGTTATGGTTCTTATGAATGGACGAACTTCGCATATTAAAACGATATAGGCATAATTATAACTAAGTAGTTAAAAATCCGTCACATAAATTTTATAAGTGTATTTGTACCACGTTTTCATATTTAAGTTAAGGTTCTCCAACAATGTTAATCATAATTTATTTTACTTAGCACTCAACTCGCGTTACTTTTTAAAATATCAGCGTATTTTCAGAGCTCAGTATCTTAAAAATATGAAGTGTCCACGAAATCCTTAAGCTTCGCAAAAGTAATTTTATTCAACCACGCTATCCAGGATGAGGGGTTTAAATAATTTTGAATGGATTAAAACGCTGCGAGTAATTAAGTCCGTTTTCAACCGTGCCTGTCAGTAATGCTTACAGAATATTTTTAAATTCGGAATCTAAAGTTTTTTGAGCATAATTAGACACGAAACTCTTCCCACAATGAGGCCTTGCTAATAATCCATCACGATGTACCAACTATCACATTATAAGAATAATATGATTAAAGCAACGAACCCCTAACGGGTACAAAACACGTTTACGAATAAAAGCTTTTACTCGTATATACCTTCCACAGACAAATACTAGACACGGCATCTAGAATAGTAGGATTTAGTTTATTACTGAGTAAGTCAAATAATATTCTCAAACTAGACGAAATTACAGTTTCAGTCGAGATGAATGACAGAGGCTATTTATACAGCTGCGTCTCAACCTAACTTGCCAGATGGCCAGCTTAAATTTAATATTAGCCCCTCTGTTCTTTCGCATCAAGTTCTTATTACTTCATCGCTTCGATCTTGCTCATTGTTTCTTGCAATTTTTGAACAAAGAACACAGAAAATATCGCGTGTTTCGTTCAAAAGTGAAATGCACTCTCTTTGTTCTAACAGAAGATTGCCTTAATCATGAATCGCTTCTCTTCTGTCAGATATCCTGTTTAGCTGTACAATGTACATGTTTTTTGCTCCTTTCATCTAAGGAACGTCTGTTTCTTTATTTTCTTTGTCTATTGTAAAGCTAAGTTTCGTCGCATTCCTGTTTAATTCCTATCTGTCCTTATGTATTTAAATTTTACTTGTATAATTGTGTGTAATTGTAGGTTATCACCTACAATACGATTATGCAAGTCACCGACATCCGTTCAATTTTAACGAATAATATATTATACAATATAATAAAATTTAACTTACTGTAAAGGAACACGAATTTCACTAACCAGTAACTACAGCTCGATTCTTCAGCAATATATTATTAAAACATACTCGTCTTTTAATCTTGGCTCTTATCAAAAATTTAATATCGAATAGGTATATTACAAGAATATTGTTTCTGAGTTTTCGTGCTTTGTAAAAGCAACGAAAATGAGCTCAATAATAGAAAATTCGATAAACGCATTAATACACCGGAAAACACATTAGTGGTGGCTTCAAGTTTTAATTTCCCGTCGGAATACATATTGCAATATTAATTTTTCTCTGAACACTGCACGCTTGAACCTTGTTTTTCGCAACATATGAAACCGCTTCAATGTTACAGTGTTTATTAAATTCTAGGCATGAAATAGAATTAAGGTTACCAAAGTAGGTCGTGTAAATGCATCAATTAAAATGAGATTAAATGAACTTTAATGTTTTCAAAGTACCACAGTTACAGAACTGTGACATTATATGTGATGTACATTTTCGTAAATATACAAGTACTTTTCAAACAATAATTTTGGATTACTAAGTGTGCTTATATAATTCAAAGGTCAAATGTTTGACGGTGTACGAGTCCAAAATCAAATGTACCTACATCAGATAGTAGACAACCTAAACCCTTTCACTATATTATTTGCCTTTCGCGGTCCTCTTCTGTATTTAATTTAAAGATCGCGCCCTTATTTGCATTCCACTTCACGCTTAACGAATACCTCTGTCGGATCCCTTGGTCTTTTTACAGTTTTATTCCCGGGCCTTTTCGAGTTTTCCTTTTCCGGAGTTTACTTCAATGCGCAGAAGTTCATGAAAGAATTAAGTGCATTAATTCAGGCGACACGCTCTTTTATATGCCGCAGCTTATCTGGACCAACTGATTCCTCGAAATGAGTCATTTGCCGAAATCCTTTAAATAAACGTTGAGAACATCGCGCAATAAATGCTGAGCCACCCCGCACGACGTGAAATTTGTATAAAAGAAAAACCAGCTAAGATATTTCAGACTATACATTCTTATACGTTAAAGCATTGTATTGAGCATAATTTTACTGATTACGAATGTATGTTAATTAATGTTAATATAATCGGTGAATTACTCTTTCTATATTACAATTTTTGCCAATGAAATTATAATTAATGATTTTGTTATATAAGTGTATAACCTATTCTGTATATCTCCGTGCATATCTTACACTAGACTAGACGTAAATAACAATAAAATTATCAATAGCAACTAAAAATTGTGTAAAATACATATGTACATGTTACATGTGAGTCAGGATAGTTTCCGAAACGGATTAGCGTGTGACGTTTTCTAATTATCTAAATCAAAATTTGCATCTAAACTAGTTTACAACAAAGTATCAACACAACTAGAAGTAAAAGATCATCGTTTTACAAGTATACCAGCTTACAATGGAAATACATAGGAAAAAATGTGTACATCTTGTTTATTATTCCTAAATATGTGTTTGAGGCAATGATTCTTCTATATGTGTCGTTACTAAAGTGAACGACACTAAAAAATATTATTGTGTAAATCGGTAAGGGACAACGATTGCCAAAGTTTTACTAAGAATCTACATGAATTGAGACATCTGAATGGTTGTTACTTAGAGTGTATGTACTTAACCTTTAACATGTCTATGGCATTATAACACGTTACAAAATCCAGGAAACACTATTGTGAGGTTTGGAAAAACAATAAAAATATGAGTATATACATAGATCAAATAAGTGATACATCACCTCAATACACGTTACTGTCAATCATTAGCTAATACGTAAAGTGTAGTGACGGTGTTGTGTTGAATTGGATAGCATCAATCATACTCGATAATGGGATGAGTTCCAATGATATCAATATAAAAAATTTAACACCGATAAATTATACGTTGCATTGCATGAAAGTTTAAATTTCATTGTATAATACCGAAACTTCTTATATCAAAAACTACAAAATTAGCTTTATTTTACATGTTCCCAGATTTCAAAGAAGAGGCAATTACTAGCAATTCATAGGTATTATTATGAATATCGAAGTAATTTAGTATTTTCCAAAATTTTAACCGATTTTTTTTTCAATCTGGTTCGAAGCTTCTAAGTAACACATTAACTTTAACATTTTTTATGTAAGAAAGTGCAAACGAGTCTATGTAATAACGATATCTACCCCAAACATCGAACGCATCATCTCCCCAATCATAGGCTAATAGCGAGCGCGTTATGGACTGGATCGCATCAATCAGACGCAGCTGCTGCGCGAGTGTGATGTCGCCTTAATATCCGATATTAAAATATGTTATGACCAAAAAAATGTGTGAGTCTAATTTGTTTTAAACTTCATTACTTATTTTGGTGTAACGAAGAGTGGTCCATATTAAAAAACGCATTATTTGAGATGTACATGTTTAATTGATTTCTTGCATATAAGTCTGATGATTTTAATGACATTTTGTATAAGACTATGTATAAGACTATGTCTTTATAGATGTCTAAAAACATTGTACAAAAATGTTTTAAAAACATTATCATAGTGTGCCAAAAACATTATCATTCGAATCGAATTCGAAATTCGAAGATTCGACTATTATGTAACATTAAGTCAAGTCGAGCACAGAAAGCGAGGCTTAGTCCATCATATACTCCTCATTATTATAATCACTTACCGATTGAATCGGCGCGGTGTCAGATGGCGGCAGATGAAGAAAATTTTATTCAAATATGAGTGATCGTTCAATTTACTTTTTCCATTCTCGCGTAAGGTTAACAGGGAGGCTGTAGAATGTAAATCGTTATCGCGGAGAATGTGCGCCAGACAGAATTGCTGGGAGGCTTTCGCTCGTTATAAGTTAGGTGCAGATGACGCGTTCCGTGACTTGGCTCCAGATCCCGTCCGCGCGTGCATTTCACGATTTTGTTGCGACGTTAAAACACCGAATTAACGTACATGAGAGAATTTACGAGGTGGGCGTTATTAAATACAACCTGACAACGCCAGTACTCAAAATTAATAAGCGGATTAAAAAAAATGTTGTGCTATTGTATGTTAGTAAGAATTTCAGAAAGAGTATTTTCTATATATATTTTTACAAGCAAATTAATTATAATGGAAAAATTAGTCTATTATTACCAATACGTATATTAATCACAACGATAAATCATCCAAATGTATAGGTCGCTTCCTCTAGCAAGAAGCTTACCTGCGAGTGGGCGGCGCAATACTCCGGCGTCGGTTGTCTGAAGGGGCTGTGCACTGGGCACGAGGCGTGCTGCGCGTGCTGTGCGTGCGGCAGATGATGTGCGTGGACGTGCGCGTGCGCGTGGTGGTGTGGCGTGTGGCGGTGCGCGAGTCGCGCGGGCTGCGGCGCATGACGCGCGCACAGGTGCGGCGCGCTGCCATGATGCTCCGCGAGCGAGAGCGTCGAGCAGGACGGCCGCCAGTACCCGCCCTCCTCCATGTCAGGCCCAGGGGGGCATCGCGCCGCGCCACAGCACGCGCACCGCCTTGTGCACGTCAGCGCATGCCGCCGCGCCTCGTGCGGGCACCAATCCTCGCGCTCGCGCCCCGACACCCTTTCCGCTGGCCTCTACCCCTCCCGCTAGCGTCTCCGCCGAGCGGATACCCGCCAGCCGCGCATCCTATCATCCGAATCGATTCAAACCGAACACCTCGCGCTTTTTCACTTTTAACATCAACTGGCACTTCACTTTTCGAAAAGTTTGAACGATTCTAAAGTTTAATCACTATCACTAGCTCCGCATCGTATCGGATTGAATATCCTGTAAAACACTTTCATAAAATTACATGAGCCGCTTTATCGTATAACCGTGTCGGCCTTCTCAAACGTGGATAAAAAGAAATCTGTAAAGTTGGATTGGATCGTAGGAACTACAATTTATTCTCGATATTCGCAATTTCAGTTTTAATTGCTTTATCTCGTCCCAAAAGACATCGAACAAAGAGCCGCGGTGCGCAAAATGCAGATATTTGCAAGAGGCGTCAGATGATAACTGCATTCTCTTTAACGCTTGCAATTGTTGAACTTTGCCTTGCAAATCGACGAATTCGCATGCTACTCCAATTCGGGTGCAAACAGCACTCTCGACGTTCTCTCCTAACTTACTTTCAATAGATATTCACTAACCGCAATTATGTTCGTCATCGGAATGCTCAATTGTTGTTTGTTTAATTGGTTAGAAGTGCGAATTCAATGGAGGAGTTGTAAGATCGATTTGCTAACTTAGACAAATAAGTTAGAACTTATATTATAATTTGTGTTACATAAACTGGGGTACAAAAATACGTTTTTGTTAAATATATTGCAAAATCTAGCTTTAATCTGCCTTTATTCACCTCAAACGATATAACCTCTTCCCAAAAAAATCTCAAGCATAACTCGAGATATAATGAACATTTCCGATGCCAGTAATAAGAACAAACCGATTTCTCATCTTAAAGACGCAATTCCAATAACGCCAAAACCAAATGGCACAAAGATATTATAGCACCGCTCCACCGCTCTCCGCATATGACTTCCTATGAGAAGGGTGTAAACAGGTTGAAGGTTGTTACAAAACAAGTCCCGGCCTTGTCCTTTACGAATTAGGCCACAGACTTGAATGTAAAATATTATAACGTTAAAGAAACGTAATTAAAAATATCACTAAAGATACAACTTCACAATGCAAGTCTTGAAACCTCCTACGTCAACAATTTGCTAATGAAATTTTCCAGGAACTGCATTACTCTAGATTGTTTGTAAAGAGCATGTCGAACAACTGTTAACAAGCTCCTATAGTGATACTTTTTCTCAGCCACAAACTAATTTATATTATTCCGGGAAAAACAGTTTCCACATTGGAAAGATCAAAATAAAAATGAACTACTCTTCCAGGAGTTACAATCCCTAGTAGAATTGTAAATTCAGTAAGTAGTCCGAACTGTGTTTTTAAAACATTTTTTTTCCAACTATGAAAACACTGCGACGAATGCTAAAGACGCAAGAATGACGAAGTAATTTTTTATGGTAGACATTTCTTTTATGCAACCAGGTTAGCTGAAAATTATACCACGAGTAACCTTCTTAAAGCGAGACAGCACTCTTAATTTGTCAAGCTGTGGCAACTTTTCATGTCAAGTAACTAGCTCTTGTGGTTTATTTTTGACGTTTATTTGGAAAGTGGGAGATGACGATAAGATTAACATTACCTCGAATTATAATATAATATTATAAAATATATATTTTAATAACTGTAGTAGCAATTTGCTGTTCAATTGAATACATTAGTTTTATCTATGGCATGCCGATATGGATATCGTTATGGTACATAGTAAAATTGAGATGTAAAACAACATATTTGTTTGACGAATAAAAAAAATCATTCATTTAAATGGAATCCTTTGAAGATACAAGTAATACAATTAACGAATATGTGATTACGTTTTAAACGAGGTTACCCAATTAATCCATAATTCAATTTACCATTAATGTTAGTTTACAAGAGCTGGTAGTAAATTACCTAATAAAATGTACAGGAAATCCCGATAATGAATGGTTAAGTTTTAGACTATGTAATAGAATAAAAGATTCAGTCTTCTAAGGGTAACATGGGGGAATCCCGGAAAGTACGCTTAGGTCCAGTGAATAAATAGGTATACACGTATGCGGACAGTCCGGATAATAATGGGTAGGGGTACCGAATTACAAAGTCCCGGGGGCACTTGACTAGACTGCGGTACGTCGTTTTGGTCTTAGTAGATAGGCCGATGAATCTAATTCCCGTTTGTTATAGTCCCTGCGGCACCAACTACCGAACAAACAGCTGGAGTTAGACAAGTTTCAGCCGAATATACGTGTGAATATGTGGAGAAATTCTAAACTAAATCTCAGAGGAGTTTAGTTTAAGGTATCGAAATGTTTTAAGTAAAATCGCGCAAAGCAGTGCTTTCATTTTTCCCAATGGGCACAACCCCGTCAATTTGTAAAATATTTTAAGACCCTCACTCTCATATTATTTATTCATTTCAACATTAATTAATACATTGATTACGTTGCGATAGCGCCGCTTTTGAGTTTTTTTCAGTTGAAATATCGTTTTATAGTGTTATCCATTGCTTAATTGTATCTTTTTTCCTGAGACTAAGCGATTTTCCGTAAAGCATCAAATATATTAGTCTAGATTTATAAACATGGCAACCATAACTGACAGTAAGTTCAAAATGTTTTATAATTCGCTATAAATTTTGTACCATCACCAATTCTGAGTTCTAATAAATCTCAATTCTACGACAGCGCGGAATACATCGACCATTATTAATTTCCGCTTTAGGGTTAACCTCAAAATATTTACTCGTTAGAGATCGTGTTAATTGGAAGATGAGAAAACGTGGAGTTAGAAACGTACCCTCTTTATCCCAGTTTATGCACTCGTAGCATTGGCAAACAAAAAGAAACCCCTAAACGCTATACTCAAATCTGCAGTAACTAGATTCAAGCTCAAAGAGCATTTCAACTGTGAAACCGCTTGCATTTGAAACCGTTGATAGTTTTCGCGGCAGATATCCGATGCTCTTTGTATGAATGTCGTTGAATTTCAATCTACAAAGCCAATTAAAAGTCTTTGATAGACGGAATATTATATTCGCATAGTTCAAAGGGATTAACCGGAGATTATCATTTCTGCTTTTCAACGAAAACTACATCAAAGGCGACCTTAACTTAGCTTGGTGTTACATATTTGGTGCCGAATATTAACGTAAATACTGCATAAGACGTACGAGTACATATGTACTGTGTGGCTCGTTCTGAATTAAAGAGTTGATAAGCGCTCTTGATATCACTACAGCTGATGGTAATTGGCTACTGCCTATTGCGGCAACGAAACGCAATTGATGTCTCACTAGACATCGGCTTTGTTACCCCTGAGGACTACGCTAGAACGCCTCGTGTAAATAGCACACCCCTCAACTAAGACAGTTTGCTAGCATGAGCTAGCTGCTATCATGAGGCAGAATTGATGTAATCGATGTCCACTAGAACAAGAAGTTTTTACTCGACTGCGTTAGAATGAGGGTAATGTTTTCGAGCGTATGTATGTATGTTTGTATGTATGTATGTCAATTTCTTTGGCATGCGCTACAGTCCAAACGGCTTAAAGATTGTAACGTATCACATATTTTTAGAATCGTCTCAATTTGCAATGAAATAGGCTAGATCAAAAATAACGCCTACGAAAAAGGGAAAAAGACGGGTGAAGAGACGACATTTTTATTATATCGGGCAACAAGGGTATCATACTAAAGCCAATTAATAGACCATTCTAAACATATATATTTTGTATTACTTTTACTTGAATGTTTTAAAAAAACTCATATTAAAGCGTTCAATTAGATATATCATTACGAACAAAAAACAAACGATAAAACAAACGTTTTACACAGTCGGGTTTTTTGTTTTACTTTTTTTAACAATATTACTAATTATTAATGCACGAAATAAAAAGAAAACAAAAAAAAATAAACTATAAGACAAAGTTTTCATTACCGTACCCATTTCATATTTGGTTTTCGTGCTAATGGTTAATTAGCGTTCGCTTTTGAAAGCCCACTGAAAATGTGAAGAGTTGACACGTGTCTCCTAGTTCGTAATATCTTTTTCCAGTTTTTGTTACACTGGGGACTCGAGGGCAATTGAGTCGCCGCAAAAAATAAACACTCCGGTGCAGAATAATGTTTCCCCACTAGCAAAAACACTACTTCATGACGTGGCTTGTTTCTCGCAGATTACTGTCGTAAGAGTCAATGTTATGTGAATATTTTTCGACAATTGTCTGATAATGTTATTGAAAATGCACAAAATATATATTATCTGGCATTTTTATTGTTCGCATACAACTTTAGTACAAAGTCTACGCCGCGCGTATGCTTCTTACTTCTAGATTAAAAGGAATATATTTTAAGCTCTTATGAACCTATGGCAAATATCCTAAATAATACAAATAAAAATAGAGGGATATAAATACAAATGAAACATTTATCGACGATTTACTATTGGTTTTCGACTTAATGTACGATAATTAAACCGAGAATCAATTACTATAATGCAACTTTTGAAATGTAAGTATTATATCAATTTTATTTTTTTTAATTTAATTTTTATTTTTTTATTTCATTTTATTTTATTATTGAATAATATATCTACATTTTTACCATTAAATGAAATATAATAATATTTGTTACGTGCAAATG
>DWNE01002397.1:0-18987 GCA_018249875.1 Cecropterus toxeus | reverse complement strand
TAAAAAAAAAATTGTCAAAATCGGTCCACTCTAACCATCCATTTCGATGTATCAAACATAAAAAAAAAAAAAAAAAATACAGACGAATTGAGTACCTCCTCCTTTTGGAAGTCGGTTAAAAAATTTTGATATGAATCAAAAATTATTCAGTGAAATCATATTGTAAGGCTCTGAAAGTATTCACACAAAAATATATGATAAAGTACCAAAACTATATTTTTCGCCGCGTGTAAAAGTTATATAATTTTAATTCTACTTGTTTTCTCGTTACATTTAATATATTATGCAGTCGGATTTTAAGTTTTGTAATAAATTATTTAATTTATATTGTTGTAGTAGCAACAAGCAATCCATCTGATGGACACTGGCCACTTGGTCATCGTTGGAAAATACATTTTCCAACGATGACCATGTGTAAGTTGGTCCATTCCAAAAAACGTCCAGAACGATATAGACTATGTCATTCCGAACGTTTTTTAGAGTGTATATTTTATAGACTAGAGGAATTGGTACACTATAAGCCTCTGTACAATGTTTCTCTTTTCTCTGTCAGGTGACCAGTAAAATTATATTATATTTTTCCAATATAACAGAGGAGTTTGGAATAACGAAGTCTATAATTGTGGTCTATCACACGCAGAATTAACAACATTGTAGTCACAAGATAACCGCGGGGCGTCTGTCAGCTTGCACCGAAGGGGTCGTCTTTACGGACCTCAAAGGGCCAGGTTAGGAAATTTGACGCGTCTACAAGATTAAAATTGTGTACTTATGCTAAGGCAATGTGATAATATCCTAACATGAGGTTTGGTAGGGGTTCAAAAATCAGATCTATCTTTTGCTGTTTAATAACCATAGCAATGATCACCACCACCTATTTTGTACCTCGATTGTTTACAGTCCTGACAGCTGGCCCAATATTTCCTCCACAATAGGAAGCGGATTTACACGTTAGCCGCCGGTAGACTAGCCTATTCGTTAGCGTGGCCATAATGGAATTTGTTGCCACCCATATAGGAATTAAATCAGCTAAAAAGGAGGTTGTCAATACAAAATTTAAATAATATTGATGACATTGGTGGATGAAAAATAATCGACAAGATATCATTATATTTGCCATCCCTAACATCTGCCGCCCAAGGGTCCAGCCTAGTCAGCCTGCTGGTAAATCCGCCACTGCACTAGGGGGAGGCCTAGAGAGTACTCATCCGGGCTGCTCCAGTGAAGATTTCCAGAGGTGGGGGATGGTGAATAACCCAGTGTCGTAGCGAGGCACTAGCTGCTCGGGGCGGGAGATAAATTGTCCGCTCACCTATAGAAACTTGTCTGCGAAAATAAAGCTCATAACTCAATGGCCCCTTGCACTTGTGTCTCTGTAATTGGACGTCCAAAAGAAGAACATCCGGGGCGCAAGTTGAGTTTCAAAGCTGATCCTATAGAAAATGCCGCACGGTGTCAGAACCCCTTCTGAACGCTATACTACTGGAGTAGCCAACCCATATTGCATGCGTTTCAAATAGCTTATAATGTAAGTGACAAGTCTCTACGAATACTATTCATATCTAATGAAAGCAACTGGAACAAACGAGAGCTTAACGCGTCTTAAGACTAATTAATATAGAGGTGGGCGAAGTCGTATCAGTGAGACCCTTTTTACCATACCTACCTGCTTGTTGCCAAGATTCATAGATCCATATTACGCCCCCTTTTAGTGTGAGGTCGTAGACAAGGGACCACATAGACTTAGTCCACCCGAAGCTACTCCACTGCCTATGCAATACAAGAAAAAACAGTGAAAAATTAAAGAATATTGTTGTTTCGTATCTATTAAACATGTTAGTACCAATTATTGTTATGTAAAGGATTTCTATAACGCGCATTTAGTTGCTACTTCCCACATTTACGGCGAAACGATATTTAGCGCGAAAATCCCGTGAACGCTTCACGGTAATGCTTCAAAATAGAAGTTTATTCAAACAATGAGCGTGATTTACGAGTAAACAAATTTGTGTTCGGTTCCGAACTTTCCACGGGCTAAAATTGATGGGTAATAATGTAAACTGAACTTTATTAGAAGCAGTATAAAGTAAGATTTTTTGTTACGCAACTGAATGCTTGCGGCAATAATCGCTACAAGATTGCTTTTGAAGTTTGAGTTTATGGTGGGGTAATGAAAGCTTAATTTACCTTGTGTAAATGGGTTAGGATGGAACATGTTAGCTGCACTTCTCAAGGCTCCCGGCCGTCTTTCCGGGCTCGTTTACAAACACAGCGCCAGACTGTTTTTCGTTTTGCTCGGTATAAGATTAAATCATACTGCATGAAAGTAAATAAACGGTATTATACGTACTTATGGTTGGTGGGTGGATAAGATGTATGCCATTTGTTGTGTAATGTTTTGATGTTCCACGTTGTATTAATTCTGTAAATTGGATAGCAAAATAGTTTTGTTTGAGTATCGTGTATTTGGTGCTATTCTTGCACGTTGTTTTACTTGGTTCACCTTGCGTGCAATAATGTTAACTATGCTTATTTTTAGTCCAAGAACTAGTGTCCGGCCGAAACTGGATTTCAGCCGAAACCGAAATCGAAACTTGAACTTTAGGCCCGGCTCTCGTTTCGGCCAAAACCGAAACTTACGTAAACATAATTTAAATTACTATTAGAAACTGAAATGGGCTGTATTTTTTACACATTTATTTGCAGTTAAATATGTAGTGTTAAAGTACCTAAATAAAAATTATCAATATATAGAGATTGTTAGAGAGGCAATAGATTATTTTAAAATTCATACTATAGATTACCAAAGTCAGTATTTAGAGTTAAAACCAACATTTTGTTGTAGATATATTTTACATCTATATTTTTATTTCACGGAGACAGCATTCGAGCAACAAACTGATGTTAAATAAATAGTCACTGCCGGAGGTACTTACACATTTTTAATCAATTTTTAATTAATCGGCTACGTTTGCTACATTAGTGTAGCAAACGTGTAGTTCACGTGATGGTAAGTGGCCACTGCCTTCCATGGACATCTGAAAGCAACCTCATATAAAACAGGGGTTTTATTTGAAGTCAATCACGGGTGAGTTGCTACTCCCGAGGACTAAGATGGTCGCCTCTTACAAATATGGACCGGCAACCACACCCTTCCACCGAAACGCAAGAACTGCTCACAAATACCAGTGGTACCTCCCCGGTCTAACTTCTACCTACTACTCTGGTTCTACCTACCTAGTAAACACAGTAACGAACAGTTATTATGGATGTAACCATTTCAGATGAAGTATGAGTTCTACCACCATAATCAATAAGTAGATAGTTATTCTGTCCTAAACTTTATAAATGAATAAAGTTGTTTAACTCTTCGTACAGGATAGCGACTTGCTGTGCTACGCCTCTTGAGGCGTTTTATATCTCTTTTATCCTAAAACCTAAATTAAAAAAATATATTATATACACAGATATTAGAATTAATTTAATACCCTCCGTTGTTAATGTATTAGTAAATATTAACATCTGTCAAATGTAATCTAGGTAATGTATGTTTTACTTACCTAGTTGATTGGATAAAGTAGGTATTCATATGAAAATTTTAATTCTATCTTTTTTGGATCAGTGGTTAATAACTGCATCCAGAATCATAGATACCTAATACCACGCTAATACGTAGATAACTACCTAAGCACATTAATCGGTGCTCAGATTTAGCAGGTAGGTACATTTATTAATAATCTCTAGAAACTGCATTTCGTTTACCTAGACATCTTTCGGTCTTTCCTACGTTAGTTACTTACACAGTTACATGGATACATAAATAGGAGTACCTTCATATATGTTAAAACCGATGCCTAATGACAACAGCTCAATAAGTAGTTTGGAAAAGATGCCGACAGAATTCACATAATCTGCGTCAAAGTTAGATAAAGTGGGCAATAGAAACTGAGTGGGCCATTGTTCCAGTTTTAATGGACCACCCGACTGATACCGGCTCGGAATCTTCGCAAAAACTGTTCGGAAACATCCGTTTAGAAAAAAAGAAAAGGAAAAACAAAGTAGTCACCCTCCAAAAATTCCTCAGAACATTTTATCTTGAGTATTCACAGTTCGATAGCGTCACGGTGTTAAATTGTTGACAAGACAAAGTTATCGCTGCAAAGTGAGACCCCTGCGTGGGTCATATTACCTACATGCATGTATTTTGGATACCATAATACCTTTTCCCTGGCATCTCCATCTTCCTATAAATTTGAATGTAAAAGAACATTTTTACAGTAGGTAGGTAATTCAAAATTTAATTTAAAATAATTCAAGTTACATACCTAGTGAACTAATTATACCAATGTACCTATGTTATGCTTGTCCGCTAAAAGAGTCGAATCCTACACATTGATTTTATTTATAGTTAATCAAAAATTGTTTCAACATTAAATATTTGTTACTAAGAAATCCAAAATATCTTTGAATGTATATATGTATGTATCGATATTCATTAGTTTGTCCTCTTTATGTCCTATTAGCTATAAGCACAAGTCTTACGTAGTCAAGCGTAAATACATCTCAGGTAGGCCTAAAAGTTGTTACTCCAACTAAATCTGATTATAATATATCAAAAATCATCATAGATAGATTACTTTACATATATAAATAGGTTCTCATGACATAAATGAAATAATTACCTAACATAAGAATTATTTAACTAAATTAACCTATCTTTAGAGATATATGGATTTTTTTACTTGAGTCTTTATGTAAATGTGAGATTATATTAATCGTTTTCACATTCTTAAAAAAAAATTTCAATGTATTAACCAAAACTTAACGATAACATAATTATATTATGTAACATTAAATACCAAATTATAATAAACGCTTAGGTGTAAGTAAGTAAATTTAATGTCTTGATTTTATATGATTAAATATACATATATACCTACTGATATTATTTAAATTAGACTAAGTAAACATAACTTTGTTTATTACGGTGGTGGATAAGGCAACTAAATGAAGTCTAATACTTAAGACTAGCGCTGCCAATCGTACTTTAATATATAATATTGTTCCTTATTTCGGGTCTGCGTACTAGATATTACTGAATTACATTTTTCTTGATAAAATGTTGGTAACCCTACCTAAGACCGTCCACGTATGACGTTACATTGGTTTGTGCTCTTCATTGTTTACAAGAAGTTTATCAGGATTATTAGAATTTGGCTTTTCCTCTTGTATGCCACGTGCGCGATTGCACGCAAAATTACATTATAGTTGACATTTTAATTTTGGTACCGTAACATGAATTATGATGTAACATCAACTTGATTGTAGAGAACAATTAACTTCACAAAGATAAAAAAGTGTAAAAAAATAACTCAATCAATGTAAATCAGTTTAAATCAATGCATTAAAAAATTAAGATAAGAAAAAACACACATAAGTGAATGTTGTCCTCAACTGAAATATAGGGCTGACTATTTTCGTTTTTTTTTTAACATTTGATGCTGTACTATGGAAGATAACCTGTCGTTTGTCCTCATCACTAAAATATTTCTCAAGAAAAAGTACCGTAACCTCCCTTAGCAATAAATACATTCCTTAGATAAAATTTAAAGGAATACCGAGATAATACTGTTTTTTCCAATTCAGCATTGGGCGTTTCTCAGGATATCTTACTATGGCATAATATCTGTTATCTAACCGTTTGAACGGGTAATGGTATTCGTAACAGTACTTTAAAAATAGATAAAACAGTGTTATGGTAGCTCAACCTATGACTAACTAAATCCGACCTTCCCTGAAGTCGGTTAACATAAGCAAAACATTGAAACTGTAAAGCGTAAGTGATGGCGGAAAAATAAAAGAGTTTTAAAAAGATTTGTTATGATATAATACAATAGACTTATGTGGGATTAGTAGCAAATTTCGGTGCACCCGTTTTTTCAAAACTTTGAGATACGTTTCAAATTTAAGTTCATGTATTGTATGTACTTAAATTTACTATGTTTTTACTTGTCTTTTTACAAGTACTTTTTCTTCGTATTAACTTTCCTCGAAAATTATCTTAACGGTAACTTAATAGAGCTACGTATTTGTAACTTTGTAAAAGCAAACTAAAACTGAGATAATGTTTTAATCTTTTTAAGGATTTTTCTGAAAAATGCATCTTTTCAGATTTTAAAGACGCCTGGAATCCAAAGCCTTGATGTTGATGGACGATGAATTTCAATTCGATTTACTCTTATTGTTGTTGAAATTTGGGCATTTCTATATTCAATTATATAGAACAACGACACTTTATATACATTATTAATACATACATAGATATAAAGATACCTACTAACAAACATTAAGTATATCGTTGAAAATAATAAGTAGGTCCCTACGTAAAAGAGACGAAGTTAGAAAAAGTAAAATGAAAATTCATCTTGTTACAAGCGGACCTTGTGTTATCACCGAACTACATATACCACGTCTATAGGATCAGTTTAACCTTGCTGTTTCGGTTTAAAGAATGTGGTAAGTGGGACTTTAAACGGGATGTATTAGTTTAGTCTTAATTTGCTATAGGTACCTGTGTTTTTGAGTTCAATCAGCGCTTTTATAAGCTACACTTAATATCGTCTTTGGAATTTAATTACTAGTTATAAATAGAACTGTAGCAACTTAACGTTAGGTGAACTTCTTATCCTATTCATAACCATATACCTATGTGTTATTCTCTGATCCGTGGGTGGTACGAACAGAAACTAAGACGAATATCGACGAATATAAATACCCAGATGCGGGAAGAGAAACCTAAATTCATTATTTAGATAACTTGGACAGGAACGAATCCGGTACCCTCAACATGTATTAACATGTTCGACCTAACGTGTTAAAGCTTCAGGTAATTATCATTCTGCTACGCCTAGCACACGACCCGCCGGTCGTCTCTAGTTTACGTTTCATTTCGAAATCGTTATTGATTAATTGTTTCCATGATGATTTCCATGATTTGAAAAATTAAAAGTGTTTACGACTTTATTTATATATTTAAAAACATAACGATAGATTATATTATATACTCGTATCATAGACTAATACATTGTTATAAAAAATCCATTAAATTCAGATCAAGAAGTAAAAGTGAGAAACTAGAGCTTGAAATTCTGTTTTCCCCTATAAATCTACTCATTTTCTAAGATTAGCATTATACGTTAAAGAAACATATGACATAAAACACCTTTTTTGTGTTAACAGAAAATGATTAGAAAATTAATGTTGGCGGTAGGGCGCGGATGCGGACTGGAGGAGATGACTCCGCTGGATGGGTTATATCGAATGGAATGTGTAAGCGTGTATGCGCGTGTGTGAGGCGCGGGGAGCCGGCCGGGCTGCCAGGTGGGCTCCCATTAGCAGCGGCGAGGCTTGAGCGGCCGCTCTTCATCTTTATGATAATTATTTTCTGTTTGTTTTCGTCGAAGAATCGGCCCGCCTCGCCGACCAACGCTTCTCAGAACCGACTTCCATTGTGGTAAATTAAAGCCGCCCGGACCCCTGCCACGACGAAAGATAATTCGACAGGATGCCGTATATTATTAATTGCACTATGACTTGTGGAAATGGAGCTTTGAGTTCAGTGAGTCATTCATTCTGGTGGAAGGAACGCTACACGCCCGCGTGGGAACGCACCGCACTCGTGATTTACACTCGCCTCCACTTTACGAGCTTTTAAAATATTTCATTCTAAATACCTGTTTTGAAATTTCTCCAATTTAATTTCAATTTACTCTTTGGATTCTCAACGTTCGTAAACATAGCGCGAATCAATCGAGCATTCAGGGTAAAGGCGATAAATTTCCAATTAACCGAATCGCGAGCACCGAATTGGTCCTGGGCTTTCGGTTCGTTAACTAGAGTTAACAAGGTAATAAATAGGGCGTTCGAAACAGACACTAGTGACCAATAAAAAGAAAACCGTAAATAAGCCGAATGCACGCAATAAAAAAGAGGAACCTCATAATGTTTACAATCTTGTGGCTTTATTCACTTTGTGTTCCAATTTCATGCTAAATCGAGCGGATAAAATCCTCCTTTATCAGCCAGACTCACCGTCTCGGCGGAGTCCGTTCCTCCGGCCCCTCCGCCCCTCTGCCCGCCGCCTTTCTCATCTGCTCGATCCGCTATTAAATACAAATTTAACATCAACCCTGAATGAACCACAACGCGTTGAAAGGACCAATGATAATTTAATTTGTGGGAACTAAAATGGGCATTATTCCTTTGTCATTTACCTTTTGATAAATTGTTATAATGCGGTATGTTTTTGGACGTACCTTCAAGAAATATGCATCTAAAATAATTTACATATTTGTTTTGTCAAACAGCCAAATAATAAATGTTAATTATGTACCAACTATGAAACTACTTACTTTTTAAATACCATCAGCAAAAATGCATGAAAATCTTTAAATTTTTTCAATTTATCATGAAGTTGAATTGTCATGAAGGCAAAAACATTTTATCTCTCAGAACGTTAAAAAGCTTAAGCTTTAAACTAAGGGACCTTTCATACTTGCGATGTTGTTTTGTTCGTTCACTGGTTATAACATTTTCATGTAATTCATATTTTTCTATTATATCATTACTCCCTCATCGCTGTTGATACGTAAAAAATGATTGTATGATTAAAATATTTCACGTACTTTAATAAATCGTTCCAATCAGCAGCAGGTGCGGAGGAGGCGTTAGGTACTTAACGAAGATTTCGGTGGGAAATAAATAAAAACGTTGAAAGCGCGTGTTTCCGAATGCATCATGTGTGAAGTGCGCATGAGGCTCAAGAGTGCATTGGTTAGGAGGCTCGACGGGTTATTAATTTTATGGTGTCGATGGCCGCAACGCACCTGGCTGCAGCGGTCACTGCCGCTGCGTCCACCCCCCGCTCGCCCGCGCCGGAATCAATCACGTATTTGTGTGTACGGATGTTATTTTACTGTTATGCACCTAGGTCACCATTGGTGTCGTATGAATAAATATGTCGTTACATCACATTAGCCGTAGTAAGGCGTCTACACAAGTAGTAAATTGTATGTCTCAAAAATTACATGCAGAAATCAGTGAGATAATTTTGGAATTTTTCTCATAACTTGTGGTAAGTTTTAAATGCCACTTTTTAGTCAATCGAATCCGTGTATAAATCCCTAAAGAAAAATCAAGTTTTTTATGGAATGATATTCTATAGGAACCATGATTACTACGAGTAACAATTGTAACCTATAACAAAATTCGGCCTTTCGTTCGAAAAATAGAGTTATAGCGTATTTCCTTGAGAAGGCTTGGTCAATTGTATCAATAATAAATAGTAAATAATAAATAAATAAATACTTAAAAGGTAAACTGTAAAAGGTTAAATATATAACAAAATTAATATATATGTATATCCGACAGCTTTAATACCAATAATATTGAACACTAAATATGGAAAAATATTAAATACTAATACATATTAAATTAAATGATAATATAAAGGCGGACGTTTGTGAGCATTGATAGATATTTGTTGCTCTTTCTTATAAAATGTACCAGTTAGATTTGGATGTAATTCTATAATAATACACCTTACACGTCAGATTAACACCCAAACTAAAATTTTTATATACAGGTAGGTACTACCTTTTGCTCGTAACTTCGTACGCGCAGACTAAAATACAATATAAAATATAAAATACAAACATTTAAAATCTTTACCCTCTTTAACGTGGAATATGAAAAAAGTCAAGTCTCGGGTGTCCATATAAAGCTATATAGTGTATAATGTCGAAACAGTTGTCCCCAGCACTGTACTGCGTAGCTCTGTTCAGCCTTTATCAGAATTTTGTTTTTACTTTAGTCAATCAGGTGCCATCTGTCCTTTACAAAGAACATGTTATTACGTCAACCATCAAATTGTAAGTATAAAATTTCACTTACCTATATTTATGCTATGTTATATTTTAGACGCAGAAGAAATCACGAGTCCAACTAATAGATATAACTCAAACTAAATGATACCTACCCTCTTTCTTAAAGTACGAGTATGTCTGCCTCACATAACCAGTAGTTCTTATAGTTGTTTGTCTATACTGACCTGAGTTTCCAACATCTATAATAATTTTGCAAATATTTCCATAGTAAACAAAATATAGATTTATTATAGGTATAGATTAACAATAGATTATTTATCACTTGCGGCGAGTTAGTAAGTATGCAGACGGCATTCCCCTCCTAATCGAACAGGTTGGATTCTGTGTCCGAGCATTACAATGTAAATGGCACATTCGTCTACAGGTGTTAAGCCTAGAGAACTAAGACTCGCTTTAATATCAGAGTTTCATGCACACAGTTCATTTGTTACCTCCATATGAACTTTTGGTAACAAGATGTGTAAATAGGTAAATAGACAGAAGTTTAGCGGATATTTTCAGAGGAACGAGACTTTCGTTTCACGCCTTTTGCAACACCTTTAACCGACTTTAAAAAGGCAAAGGTTCTCAATTCGTCTGTATTTTTTTGTTTGATACATCGAAAGTTGTGGATAGAGCGTACTTACAGATTTTGACATTTTTTTTTATTTGAGAGCTGTTCCCTCCCGTTTGCTCATATAATTGTAGGACATCGAGTCGTTGTAATCTAATAAAATAGGTTGAGCGCCGACTTCGGGACTATGTACTATGTGCTGGGTATGTAAGAAACCAACATATAAATTCTTTTTGCTTTTTGGTGACATTGAAGTCGGTTTCTATTTTCAGTTTTTTATTTTGACATCATATTCCTTTAGCTATTTGGATATTTTGGGATCGTCCATGTATGCTCGTGCGCAGCGTTTACTGCAACATTTCATGCTTTTCTGCTAGTTGTACTAGTATCATGTACTGGACTATACGAAATGCAATGCACAAGGTATGAGATAGGTAGGTGGTAACCAGATTGAGGGTGATCACACCCATTGACGGTTACATTCTGGAGTTACTATTTGTGCATTGTAACCGCATTGATACGCGCTGCTGCGTTCCAATTTAGTCATCAGGAGTAGCAATGAATACGTGACCAACCTCAGGTAGGTTGATTATACATGCTCATAAGCAGCTGTGGCAACAGTTATTAAAATATTATAAAAGAAGCAACTGCCCTCGTAGAGAACTTGAACTTGACTCAAAAAAACAAATACGTGGTCAAAAGACGCAAAACTTTCCGTTTTATATTTTCAGACTGAAATTTGATTTATTTGTATAAGACGATAAACATCCTGCTGCTTTTACTACATGGCAGTTCATCAACTAAAGAATATATGGGTACTAAATAACATGTACATGGTTATGTAAAGGCAATACTGAATATCCTTAACTTAAATAATAACTGTTATACAGAGTCGCAAGTCTTATAAATAAGAAAATATTTGATTGTAGGTAAGTTATAACGTTTTTAACACTAACTACAACATATGCTATAAATGATGTAAGATCAATATCTGTTTTACGTGCTAATAAGACTGTAGAACACAAAGACCTATGGGAAAACGAATAATCACTA
Organism: Cecropterus toxeus; assembly: GCA_018249875.1. Lineage (NCBI taxonomy): Eukaryota > Metazoa > Arthropoda > Insecta > Lepidoptera > Hesperiidae > Cecropterus > Cecropterus toxeus. Next base: position 7,437 of record DWNE01002397.1, on the reverse strand, counting down.
GTATAAAACGACCATCAAGCGGCCGTGGTTAAGACTATCCGAGGAACAAAAGTCGTAATAATGTTTTAACGTTTCGATTGGAAGCCCAGACGAAAAGAAAACAAAGAGAATAATCATTTAGTGAAGGCACAAATTCCAACAGAAACAGCGGTGATAGGCGGTTGTGAAGCTCGACTGATATTATCATTAAGGAATAAGTATTTGATCCTTTTAATTAAATTTTAACACGTCAAATTAATTTTGTGCTCTTTATAATTATAACGGTTACAAAAACAAATAAGTAATAAATGTCCTACAGAGGATATAATATTATACAGACTCTACATTTTTCATGACATTTACCTAATGCTAATTCACTAAAAGTAATACCGGTTCAATATAATGTCGAAACATACATTCTCGTAGACAAAACATTCAAAAATATATGTTAATACTAATGTTAATATTATACCTTACGTACCAATATTTGAGTGGATTGTTACATTGAAACCTGGAATTCAATCAGCAATATTTGAAAATGGTTGTAGATTGAAAGCCTCGACAGCAATGGGAATACGATACCTGTGTTTGCTCGGGCCTAGTCATCGGCCGTGTACCCGCACGGTAGGTCTTTAAGAACCTTCGACACGAAAGGGTTCCCGAACATAGAGTATACATGTTGTTTGAGCATTACGCAAACACTAAAATAACTAAACTTGCGGCTACCAAATCTTAGTTTTTTCTTGAGAGCGTATAGAGTATAAATGCTACGCGAATTGAGTTATGTTAGTATTTCTTGGTTAACTCCATTTTCTAAGATAGTATTGAAAAGAAACGTTATAAAAACAAGACAATAACTTTTAAAAGTTACAGTTTTTTAAGGTTTCTCTATTACGAAAATTAAACTGTCTGTTCTTCTCTACTTCTTTAAAAGCTGGAGATTTTATACTTTAACACGTAGCTGGTTGAAATAGACGCTGAATATGTTTTAGCAATTAGTAAAAAAAAACTATTGTGTATATGTGGTCGTGTTCCGATCCGGTGGTAGTTTAAAAAAATTGTAACTGACAATTTGTAATTGCCCCCGTAGGCCTATGCAAAATAAAGACATTTCATTTCATTATAAGAACTACCTTATAAAATAATCCCTTTTAAAGTTTGTTAGTTACATATGGGTAATGTATGTATACAAGGACTAATATATGTGTAATAGTAAAGCAATAGTTTTTCTCACATACGTAGCAATAATTTTGTAGGTTTCGTAGAGTACGTACATACAAATTTGTACAAAGGAAGTACTTGTAAACAAACTTAAATTAAATTGATATCATTCTAAATAAAAATTAAGAATCAGTGTAAAGAGTAATGAATACTGGTGAATATCATAAAATAATGAAATCCTTTACACTTTTAGTAGATGGTTGAGCGCTTCGTATGTTGATTGCCATCATTAACCGATTGCTAAAATAAGATAGGACTGTCAATATTACGAAGTGAGAGTCAGTATGAAGTGAAATTTATTGTTAAGTAAAATTGGAATATTAAGACGCCTGCTTCGATCACTAATAGGACGCCTGGCTTATGATGCTACACATAATAATTGAAATCTAACTCAAGATCGTTAACGCTTTTTAAAAACAATTAGAAATTCTACTTTTAATGCTCCTTCTAGTATTATTTTGAAATGTATTTTCAAAATAAGTCCATAATTCTCCTTCAAAATTATGTCGTTGGATTTTTCAATACATGGTTGATACGTTTCTGATTTTTTTAAATACAAAATCACTTAAATAGTCACTAAAAGGCTATAATTGTGTATAGGTTAGGTTAGTTAATGGAAATGGTCTGTAATATGACCTATAAATACGAAAAAGAACATCAATTAAGTTCGTAGCGGCCATAAATACGTAAACTTAAAAGCACATACCAAAGGTTTTAAACGTAAACAAAACTAAAAGATACTCTTGCACAAGGCTCTGTCAACAAAGACTTAGGATGACGAACGTTTTAGCACTTCCATAAAAACTGAAGCGAAACTACGGTCAATAAATTAATAACTCATCGTCAAATGCCTCCAATTACAGAACAATATAAAGCGGAGTCAAGCAGGTAAACAAAATAGAGCTGTTATAAATTTTACAAGAGCGGTCCAAGCCCACACTCCCTCTAGATCGCATTATGCAGTTTTTTTTGTACAGTTTTTGCTCGTTGGCATTCGCTTTGTGGGCTTACTTCCGTCGGTATTTTTTATGGTGGCGCTATCTTTGGATACAAAAGCCTTAATATACGAGACAAAATAGTACGTTAGCGCAACCACCCTCTCGGCACATTTAAACGAAAGAAATTAACCGCATAGACACCCACCGGCAATACGTCATCGACTTGGAATGATATAGAACGTGATTTTTAATTAATATTTAAGTTACGGTTTCAAAGGATTTTTTAGTCTTTATTGAATTTCATAAATTTATTATTTTATGAAACTATACTATGCTATGTTACAGGTAATCATTACATAGCACTAGGGATGCGACCTTTCTTTCAGAAATTAAGTACATTGGCTATGAAGGGTAGAAAAAAGAGCGTAGATTTTAAAAAGTAAAATTTATTTTTTCCTACAAAACTTCTTCCGAGACAACTGTGAAGATAGAGCGAAAGGAATTCAAAACTGCAAAAAAGGGGGAATCTAGATAATCTTTGACATAGGTATCATAGAATATCTAGATTTCCCAAAACAGGTCGCCAAATCTCAATATTCTAACACTACGTAAGTAAGACTGTAGAAACCTTGTTATAATAGAACGATTGTTTCATACAAATATGCTTATGACTAAACTGTTTTTAACAGTTTGGTTATAAGCATTTTTGTACAATATATAAAGTATTTTCGCGTACTTTATCATTATCTTAAATACAGTTACGCTAAATAAAGTACAATACTTTATTATAAAGTAGGTACGCATGACAATCCTACATAGCTAATCTGCTACACGTGTAGCAGAAATAAGCATTTTTGTCGAATACGTTAATATTTTAATATATTTTCTTAATAATATTAACATGTGGCCGTTATAAAATATGAAGTACGATGTCTGATTATGCTATAAAGTGTCGACCTTGAATAACACAACTCACCCTCTCTTTCCGTGGATGTTGTAGGAGTCAATTAAGGAACAAAATCTATACAGGAACTACAAGGCCGCTAGGAAGACGTCTTCATGTATAACATCAAAATCAGCTGCCGTCACTAACACGTAAAAATATATATATATAAATGAATAAGTATTTCTCTTGGCCATAACATCACGCGTGAACGGCTGTACCAGGTTTGCTAATTCATTTTTTATTGCGTTTGTTACTTTTAGAAGAAGGTTCTTATGAAAAAAAAATAGGAATGCTGCGCGAACATTAAAAAAATGAGCAAAATTTAACCTTATGGCATTATTCGTAATTTAGACAGGACAAAATCTGTCGAGTCAGCTAGTTCATTAAAATATATTAATATAGTGGATGGTTTTAATGCATTTACGTTAATCAGACTCAAAGATAATAATCCACTAGATATATGTATGTATGTATACACTTACGTTTTCAATCACTTTGATCTGACATCACGATTATTGAATTAATACTAAAGAAGTATTTATTCAATAAAATGTGAAGAATTTATTTTATTGTTGACATATACCTACGTAAATACACGGAGATGGTAGAGAAAGAGTATCTATAATTATTATTTAGTAATTAACATTAATCTTTCTAATTATATTCTTTCTTAACGATACTTTATTTACATGTTATTACGGGTTAATTATTTTTTATAGGAAATTGGTTATAAAATACGTTATCTGATTACAAATTTCCGTCCTAAAAATAATTTACTGTGTAATAAGTACGTAGAATTATTTTAATCTAGATCCAAATTTTACGAAGTTAGTAATTTTCCTGTCTTATTATAAAATATATATTTTTATAAGATCCAAGTAATAGGTCCAAGTAATCCACATGATAAATGGTCACTGCCTTCGATTACCATCTACACAGAAATCTATATGAAACAAGGGAATCTATGTGAAGCCGATCACGGATATATTGGTACTCTTGAGGCTTAGGATGGTGAAATGCACATGTACATACAGTCAGTCATCTACCCTTCTACTGGAACGCAAGAACTGCATGAAGCTTAAAATGTGTAGGTATAGCTGCGGTACCTCCTCGGTACCGTTCTGAACAATATGTGTATTTATTTTAAAAGGTAAAGTCGTTTTTGACAATAATAAAAGTAACATTTTTCAAGTGAAGCACCGATAAGGATTAGCTGCCTCGGGGTCATTTTATAAAAGTAACTGTACATAATGCGCTTACTGCACAATGTGAGCATATCACAAAAAGGTACCGTACATCGCATGCTTTTAAAATGCGTGTTTTCATTATCTCAAAATCTCCAGCCACAGCCTTTGTGCGCCTGTTAACTTTCCCTAAGTGTCACTGTCATTTTTTCTCTATGGTGTAATGTCGGGAGCAGTGTTTTTGTTTTGTCTGCACGTTAGATAAATAATCGCCATTGTCCCGCAAGCGCCAGCGGCTTGAAAAGATCGCTTCTCGTGAATACTCCGCAGAAGCACGGACCATTAGCTATTGTTTACGTTTCGACAGTGAATTGTTTTATTTATTTCATATAATACTTGAGATTTAAATCTCCGTGAGATGAGATATGTTTCACTTGCATTCTATGAAACTTGTCGGCGTTACTGTCTTCTGTCGTCCATTATTGAACAGTTTAGTTTTATCAATTTATCAGTATTTCGTTAAAAGTAGCGGACGAGGTGGTGGTGATTCATGCGTTTATTTTAAGTGACTCATACTTTTTAACCCCTTAGAATTGTTGAGTCCGTGACAGCAAGGTGTACCTAATGTTTGATTTTTTACTGATCATTTATAATGTATTTTGATATATAGGTAATAAGGAGTAACATGTTCTAAGGAATAAATGACTACAGTGAAAGATTAATATTCAGGAGTAAATTTGCCAAGGGTTAATCATCGTAATTTAAGGAAAAAATATATTTCTTTATACATACGTTACATGCATACTTAATTTTAACCTACAATTTATTGTTATATACATAACAATTATATATTTTCAATCCATGCACTCTACAATTAATTAAATTTATATTAATAAATGCAAAATTTGTAAAAAATATGAAAAGCTATGTTTGAGATCGTTACATAGAGTTCTGAAAATTGCATGTACTCCATTAATTCACTTATTTTACCAGGTGGTAGAACCATTGTTCGACCGGGGAAGTACCACCGCCACACCTATTTCTAGCGTGAAGCAGTTCTAGCATTTCGGTGGAAGGGTGTGGTCGCCGGCTCACTTCTATATGAAGCGACCACCCTAGTCCTCAAGAGTAGAAACGAATCTGTGATGGACTTCAGGTAGAACCCCAGTTTATATGAAGTTGCTTACAACTTACCATCAGGTGGAGTGCATGTTAAACGAACATGAACTTCTTGATTTTTATAAAAAAAAAAACTTAATATTGCGCTAATAATGTAAAATACTTGAGTGTTATATAATCGTGTCGCATTAATCCTATGTCTACTTCTATCGCCTTTTTAACGTGATAAAACTCTACATGTATCAACTACGACCTGTATTACCGCTACATCTATTGCCTTTCGACTAATGGAATGTGATAAAGTACAGAATCTCACATGAGGAGTTTCAATGTAATCCTCAGGATGCTATTCTTACGTATCTGGGTTCACTCCAGGAAAGGGTCCTATTCTATGTGGTCTTATGTAAAGATGTTTATATGCAGAAACGATCTCCTATCTTCAGATGGGATGCATGTGCGTTCCCTATTTCATATTATTAAAGCTTACCTATATGTACTTATAATGTAGGCATGAAGTATGTGCTACATAAGATGCCTACATAATGCCATTATATAAGTATATGGTTTGTTAACTAGTGTGAAGGATAATAAGGTATAGAAAAAGGGTATAAGAAATGTTTCTATAGAATCTAATCTCTACCCAGCAAAAAAAATACGCAATAATGAAGGCATCAAAATATTTAGTACGGTTCCATAGTACAGTAAAGTAAGTAGGATAAACGACTCGTTTACCTTACTAACCCTTTATGACATTATCATAATGCACCGTAAGAATTGCGGCACAAACACAATTAGCAACTGAATAATACTTGAAGTATCCACCCAAATACTGGTAGTGTGGTAACATGATTTTCAAAATCGTGTGTAAATATTTGCTTGTCTGACCATTTCATAAAGCGAGTTGTGAGGAACAAAAAATATCTTAACAAGAAGGTCCTGTGGGAGCGGCCGTGGGCGAGAGAGCGATGCAGAGGATCCCCAGGTGCAAGAAGGAGAGGAGATGCCACGCCCACAGCCACCCACGAAGTCGTAAACAGTCCAAATCCTTTGCACGCATTCATGTATCCCAAATCGAAATCGCTCCAAGCATCATGCCTCAATTTTACACGGGATGTATTTACTTCCCTCCAAATAAAGCTTACAATCCTCTGCACACCTTAAATAAGTTATTCTGTAGAGTTCTTTTTTTATGATCGAGATCATAATGATAAATAACCCGAAGGATAAGTTCTGTTGGAGAATAATAATTGAATTTGATGTCTTAACCATAATATGTTCTTATTTGAATATCTATTGATTTATCAAAGGATAATAATAAAGGCCTAGGTATCAATTCTATAAATTCTTTAACATTATGAAGAAACCATGGGGATTTAAATACTTTAAAGATGAAATCACTCTGATACGCATGGTAGTGTTTCAATTGGAGTTGTTTTGATACAAAAAGGCGCCGACGTTTTCCTATTGTACTCATGTGGGCCCATAGAAATGCTTAAATCGTACGTAATTTTATATAGACACCTATTATATACATTATCATAAGCTCGCCGTTGATATACAGATGTTCCAAGATTGAGAAGCTATTAAGACACAATTCGTGCTATGTAGGTTTTCGTTTGAAGGATGGCAAGGGAGAGTCATATGAAGCGTTCCAATTTGGGCCCCAGGAGTAAGTAGTAATGTATCTGTCTAACCTTAGTTTGGTGTCTTAATTTCATTTGGAATTATTTACCTACTCGTGTATTCCCGTTCTTGTGAAAATACGAACAGATTTTTATTTTATCAGATTAAAGTAGCTAAAGAGTATGCAATCCATCTGATGGTAAGTAAGAGTATGCAATCCATCTGATGATAAGTAAGAGTATGCAATCCATCTGATTATAAGTAAGAGTATGCAATCCATCTGATGGTAAGTAAGAGTATGCAATCCATCTGATGATAAGTAAGAGTATGCAATCCATCTGATTATAAGTAAGAGTATGCAATCCATCTGATGGTAAGTAAGAGTATGCAATCCATCTGATGATAAGTAAGAGTATGCAATCCATCT
>DWNE01002396.1:0-18988 GCA_018249875.1 Cecropterus toxeus | reverse complement strand
CTGGGTCTCTTACCGCCCCCCTTGAGACCTGCAGCGCCCACAAGGGGGCGTTATCGCCCACTTTGGGAAAGACTGTTATAAAGCCTAAAGCCTTCCACGTTAAAATTATTATTCAACACAAAAGAATTGTTCAATTCGAACCAGTAATTCCTGAGATTAGCGCGTTCTACCAAACAAAACTCTACTGCTTTATAATATTAGTATAGAAGTATAGATCTCCATTGTAATACATTTCACGAGTGTAGTACTTATTTTTTTAACCGACTTCCCACAGGACATATACTCGTAGAACATAGCTTCGTCGACATGATTTAGCGAAGTGTGTTGAGCGCCGACTTCGGGACTATGTACTGTTTATGTACTAGACCAATATATATTTAAATTATTTTTTACTTTTTTGTGCCATGGAAGTCGGTTATAATTTTTGTTAAAAAAAAATTCTATTCATTATAATTAATAGGGTATTTTTGTTTTAATAAGGGATAAGTAGTGATAAATAATAATAACAGGTGTTTTCGTTTCGTTTCGAAAATAGATTATTAATAATAATCAGTGACATTTCTTAGGATTATATCGTATGATCTTGATGGCGTTATCTGGTTGACGAATAAGGGGGATATCGTGATCCAACGAAATAAGTATGTAAATTACATGCCAAGTTCAGCACTTTTAGTGTTTCGTATAAAATGTTGTAATGACATTTGTATAACAAAGTAATTTAAATAAAGAACTCTTTATCTTTCAAGTTCCTATTTTTTAAATGAAAACTTGCACTCCTTGGTGCGTAGCTTCAGTTTGCGCACAAACGTTCTAATTATGTAGAGATCATCATTAAATTACGATGTTATATCATATAAAAAGTTCTTACCTTATGTCTAAATACTTTTCCGATTGTGGTAGTTTTTTTAATTTACGATTTAGCGCCATTTAAAAAAAATATACAGCCTATATAACTATGCAAACTGAGACGATTCTAATGATATGTCATACGTCACAATCCGTCAAGCCGTTTGCGCTGTAGCGCATGCCAAAGAAATTGACAAACAAACACACGTATGTACATACATACATACGCTCGAAAAACATAACCCTCCCTCTGAGGCAGTCGGGTAAAAAAGGTTAGCATACAAATTTTTAATTACCCTTGATACGACGCATTCTACCTAACTTGGCCTGATACACTTTGCGTCCCTCGATAATTAATAATTTTAATCCATATAACACAGATAACCGAATTATATAAAAATGAAACGTTCAACTTTCTTGTGCACTCTTCAACATAAACATGAAGTTGTTGGTTTGTCTTTTTGCTGCAGTTGCCCGTAAGTCACATTGTACATTTTATCTGTTTTTTTTATATTATTTCTTCTAAGATACTTATTTTTTTGTAAATTCAATTAAGATATTGTGCTTACTAAAGTACGTAACTCGTGCAAAACCTCCAAGAAAAATTCATGAAGTTTTAAAAAACGTATTCTAACTACCTTGATTTTAATATTAGTAAAACTTTAAACATTATTTTACCCCAAATAACTATTAGGATAATTCTGTCACACTGTTCCCCAAATAACTATTAGGATAATTCTGTCACATTCTGTCATTCTGTTACACATTGTTTTTGTATAATAGAACGACATTATATCAAAAATGTAAAGTTGAGTGTTAAATTTTGATTTCAGACCTTATACGACAGGATTCAAATATACTGCGCTGTTGTCAATATTTTTGTATTATTCTATTTCTTCTTCTTACTTCTACAAACTGTTAATTGTTAATATGTATGTTTAGTTACGGCAAAAATAATTTCTTCCTTAATCGCTTCCTAAACTTGTTCCAAGATGAAACAGATATTAACATTTTTTAAATTATATAACAAAGAATGTAATTTCCATTCAAAGAAATTCAATTGTGTTATGATGACTATCATAGTTTATATTCAACATGTAATTACACAACACATAACGATTACCCTTTCGGTTAATTAAAAAACGTCTTTTGGGCCTCTTGTAAGCTACGCCTTATTAAGTACCGGGGGCAGAATATACTTAATATTTTTTAAATGCTTACAGTGTGCACTGGCAGTGCGATTCCCCCACCCCCGGGAGATAATTCTAACTACGTTGATGGTGAGAGTCGCTATGTGTGGGTACCTGATGGCAATGATGGTATGACGCTCGTGGACCTTCACGCCCCAGTGTCCGAGGAGGAAATTCGGGCTGCGGACAGAGCCGGTCAAAACAACAGATACTGGCTTTTCACCAGGTGAATTTTTATCAGGCTCTAATGAGTACAATTAAAATTAACCTACTTAACGTAAAGAATACTCAGACAAAAGTTCAGAACATTTATAAACTTTTGTTTTTCAACCGATTTTTTAAATTTTTCATTTGGCATTTACGCGCTTTCATGTTTTTAGTAAAATAAAACTACTTAACAAAAAAATAGAAACCGACTTCAATGTCACCAAAAAGCAAAAAATAATTTAAATATATGTTGGTTTTTACATAGAACACAGTCCCGAAGTCGGCGCTCAACCTATTTTGTTAGATTACAACGACGAATCTATGTATGTTCTACAAGTATATGAGCGACGAATTGAGTACCTCCTCCTTTTTGGAAATCGGTTAAAAATGAGTAAAAATTCTATAAACATAAGGTAGTATTTCGATCACCAAGCGATAGCTACTATGGATTAAATTACGCACCAAAAGAGAGAAATAATTAGCGTTTTACTAATATCACGTACAAGTCAACAAATTGTGTTAAATAATCTGTTGAATCGTCAAAAGTTAGATCTACTGCTTTAAAATTTAATTTATCCTCAATAGACGCAACCCGACCAGTCACCAAGAGCTCAGGATCAACAACGCCAACACAGTATGGAGCTCAAACTACATGCCTAATCGTCCCATAATGGTCCTCGTCCACGGGTATAACAGCAAAGGGAAATCTGGCATGAACACGCAAATCACATCCGCGTACCTTGCTGTCACCGACGCTAATGTCATCGTTATGGACTGGAGTAGCGCTGCCAGTGGCATCTACTCTACTTCAGTTAGGGCCGTGCCAAGCGTGGGACAAGGTCTCGGTGACTTCCTCGCCTGGCTCATCAACACTGCTGGAGGGAACTGGAACCAAGTTCACTTGGTCGGCTACAGTCTTGGTGCTCACGTAGTGGGCAACGCAGGTCGCAGAGTCGGAGGTCGTCCCGTTCGTATCACTGGTAAGCTTCCTTTTATTATTATACCACATTAAATTGCGAAATATTCACCGAATAATGACAAAAAATGACGAATAAGTAAACATCGTAGTAGAAAAGCATAATCCATTGTATCACGCCAACACACCGGAAATGCTCAGGGATCGGATGAGTATCTATGACGAATACCGAATATTACCAAATCCAAATTTATAATTTTATATCGGAAAGGTGGAATTATCCGTATCTCGGTGTATCAATGGTCTCCTGGAATTTCAACTCTGTATTGATTATGTATGTAGCCATGTTGAGTAATAATTAGTAGGTAGTGTAAGAAAAAAATTGTAACTGACAATTTGTAAGTGCCCCCGTAGGCCTATGCAGAATAAAGACATTTCATTTCATTTCATTTCATTGCCGTCCATTCAACTTCTTCGATAATTGTGAGTAGAACAATTCTGCGAAAGGTATGAAGATACATCCTACTTAAAAAGACATCTTTAGTATACTAATAATTCCTTCAGGTTTGGACCCAGCTGGACCGCAGTGGGGCGGCAACTCCAATGCACTGAACCGCAACGACGCAGTGTACGTAGAGTCCATCCACACGGACGGCGGATGGTACGGAATATTCGACCCAATCTCCAACGCTGACTTCTACCCTAACGGCGGCAGACACGCGCAGCCCGGCTGCTGGGTCAACTCCTGTTCACACGGACGTGCCCCTGATCTATTCGCGTCCAGCGTGAGGACAAACCACTTCATTGGCAGACTGTGCGCCAACCTCCAACAAGTCCGTAACGACCAGTGCACTGGTGCTCAATTGCGTATGGGCAACAGTGACCTAAATAAGCGAGGGTGAGCAAACGTTATTTTCTAGATCATTTTTATATACATATATCAAAATATCAAACGAGTATACAGTCCGCCGACTTACTGGTTTGTAGAAGGTAGCCTTTAAGAAACTTTATATCTTAGAACAAAGATTCTTACAAAAGTTATCCACATACGTTGCTGTTTTTAGTACGTAGATGATCTCAAATGAATATAAGCCACAACCACACCCTTCCTCCGAATCGCAATAACTTCTTCACGCTTGAAATGGGTGTGGTGGTGGTACTCGGCCGAACTATACTCGTCCTCCCACCTTCAAGATAATGCCTATACTACACAAAATTTAAAACCCACCAGTGTCTTTTTTTTATAAGAATGAAGTAACAAACAAGCATGCAGCCCACATGACGGTAAGTGGTTACTGCCACCCATGGACATCTGTGAGCAACTTCATACAGAACTAGGGTTTTATCTGAAGTCGATCACAGATGCATTGCTACTCCCGAGTATTAAGATGGTCGCCTCATATACACTCGAACTACATTGGTTCTACCACCTGGAAAAGTCTTGTGTAATACTCGAAAATATGTGAAATATAATGTTTTATGTTTCAGAAATGGGCTCTACAGATTAAACACCGGGCGGAACTGGCCTTTCTAAAGGTGACTTCTAATTGCACGACGCAAACACAAAACGAAAATGGGCATAAAGTAAACGATACAATCAAGTTAACATCCGTGTTTCATTTTATCATTTACTGTCTATGATTTCAAACTGATATTATCGCGGAATTGATACATTTTAATATGTTACGGGTACTCACGATATGCGGTTTTGCGTAACATTTCGCGGCGAAACGTTTCGCCGTGACCACGATCCATTTCCGGGGTCGAAATATCGACAAAAAGAAATTTAAAAACCGCATATCGTGAATACCCGTATCACATTAAAATGTGAAAAATTTACTGTCTAATTATTTAACTTTCATACACACTTATAATTTTTCGTAAGCTATCTATCTTAGTCTTTAAGAGTACCCACGTATCTATGGTTAAGTTTTTTTAGTCCTAATTAATGTAAAGTGGCTTCTATTACCCTATTTGCGGTCGGTCACAGATATTATTAACATAATAATAAATCTGCCAAGTGCGAGTCGAACTCGCAGGCGAAGGGTTCCGTAGCATTATCATTTACAAATCTTGAAAAGAAAATGTAGCTCTGTAGTAAAAATAAATAAATAAAGTTGAACAGTTTTCCAACTACCAACATAAGTTTGTTTTTCATAGAGTTTGTATGAATTACAAAGTTATGTTATTCGGTTTTTGAAAATATATATCTCAAAAACTGTCAACTATATCTTGTTTGAACCAATTTTCGTTGAAAGTTTTCCTTAACATCTACAAAATATGTTCTGTCCAGATTTAGAGGAGGGAGGACACTCATTTTACCGCTTCGAAAGGGATTATCTCTCAAATCGACTTTGAGAAAAAATGATTTTACAAACGTCAGTGTCATTTTTAAAGTCCATTCTATAGAAACCGCACACATGTATGTAAGATGAAGAAAAAATGATTGAGTTTCAGTTCTATGTATGGGGAGTCCCCCTTAAATTTAATATATATTTTTATTTTTGTACTAAATTCGGAAAGCGGTTTACAGAATACACTTAACTACCAAGTTTCAGCTCTATAGTCTTATTAGTTTCCGAATAAAACGGCTGTGAGATACGGTCAGACGGACGGACAGACAAACATGACGAATCTATAAGGGTTCCGATTTTTGCCATTTGGCTACGGAACCCTAAAAATGGTTTCTTTAGTAAATATCAAATATAAAGGTTTTTTGGGATTATGACTTCGTGTTGTCAGATATGAAGAAATAATTGATGGGATTATAGTTAACTGATATGATAATGTAATTAATAATTAAGGTTGTATGAACATGATATGACAAATTTTCGAGTGTAAATGATGTATACTTTTTTATAAATATGAAGTAGCAAACGCGCAAGCAGCCCACCTGATGGTAAGTAGTCACTGCCGCCCATGGACATATGTAAGCAACTTCATATAGAACAGGGGGTAGAAGTCTATCACAGATGCGTTGCTGTTCCCGAGGACTGTGATTGTCGCCTCATATAAAAGTGAGCCGGCAACCACACCCTTCCACCGAAACGCAAGAATTGCTTCACATTACTTGCCCTTTAAATTAATAAAACCGAGTTCCTTTTTTCGGGTATCGTGTAATAAATCGGAATTGACATACGTTTTTCTTTTAATTTACAAAAGACAACGTCTTTCTATCTGTTCTGTGACTGTGAAGCTTCTTTTTATTGTATTGTATTGTATTGTATTGAAAAAAAAGAGTATTCTACCCTTTTTTTCTTTTTGTTTACGGGGGGAAACCTTCAAAAGGTACACCGAAGCCTTGGCAGAGACTCCGGGTTATGTGGGATTTTTACCGACTAAAACCCCCTCGGTGGCCTTCCTCAGCGCTTGCAGGGGACTCCGGGATCTCCAATGGAACGCACGGTGCCCCCTAGCGCAGCACCCCTTACGGGCTCATCTCTTGGGGGACGTGTGACTGTCCCCCTACACCTTCTAGTGTTTGTGACGACATGCAGCTACACATGCCGCTGTCATTCTCAGGGTTGCTGGCTGGGCGGTTCGAGCTCCCACTCAAGCTGCCCGTAACCCTAGAAGCCCACTTCTAGTCGCCTCTAACTGCAAAAAAAAAGTCGCCAAGCGCGAGTCGGATCGCAGGCGAAGGGTTCCGTAGCATTATCATTCAAAAATCTTGAAGAGAAAATATAGCTCTGTTGTAAAAATATTAAATAAATTATACTAACTACCAACATAAGTGTGTTTTTCATAGTGTTTGTATGTAATACAAAGTTACGTATGCGGTTTTTGAAAAAGTGCTATATCTCAAAAACTGTCAACCGCATCTTGTTTGAACCAATTTTCTTTATAAGTTTTCTTTGACATCTATAACATATGGTTTATACAGACTTTTCGCACTCTTACTTTAAAAGTTAGAGTGGGGGGGACACTCATTTTACTGCTTTGGAAGGACATAGCTCTCTAACTTTTGTATAAGGTTTGAGAGCGGAGTTTAAAAACCTCAATGTCATTTTTGAAGACTTTTCTATAGATCCATAGATACCCCACACGTGTAGATAACATGCAAAAAAATGGAGTTTAAGTTCCATGCATGGGGACCTCCATAATATATTTTTTTATTTTCGTAGATAATTCGGAAAGCCGTTAACAGAATACTCTTACCTACTAAGTTTTAACTCTGTAGTCTTAATAGTTTCCGAATGAAGTGGCTGTGACATACGGACAGACGGACAGACATACATGACGAATCTGTAAGGGTTCCGATTTTTGCCATTTGGCTACGGAACCCTAAAAACGATGTTATACTGTACAAACGGTTCTGATTTATATCAAGATGATTATCCGATTTTAATGAAGCTTTCTTACATATACGGTTTAGCCCTCGTAAATAATAGGGCAGCAATCGTACAGGAGGTGAAAATGACTTTTAACTAAAGAATTAAATACTCGAACAGTAATAATCGTAGACATTTTTTTAGAGCTACGCCTATTATTCGCACAAGACCACAAGTACAAGATCGTAATCTTGTTGAGATTGGTTAGAGCTTTGTACAGAAAAGCCAACAATGTCGTATTCCGTTTGAACCTTTTTTTTAATACAAAATGTGTATAAATATAACGTATAAAATTTCAATTATCCTTGATACAACTAGGCCTGATACATTTCGCGTCCTTGAAAGATTATTTACTTTTAATACAATAGATAACCGATTTAATTATGAAGTATTAAATTTTCTTGTGCACTTTTCAAGATAAACATGAAGCTATCGGTTTGTTTTTTTGCTGCAATTGCCTGTGAGTAAATTTATTGTACATTTTATATATTTTTTCTAAGCAAAACCTTCAACAAACAATCGACAACAAGTATGAACTAGGTTAATTGTAATATCTGATAAATTTAACCTTAAAAATAAAAAAATGTAATCTTACTTTCTTACTAACAATATGATAAATGCGAAAATTTGTGAAAATATATGTGAGTTTGTTTCTGTTTTACGCAAAAACTACTGGTCGGATTTTACATTGGCGCACGGATATATAGTTCATGAACTGGATTAGCACCAATTCGCACTTGGCCAGCACGGTGGAGTACGGCCCAAAAATCTCTTATTCTGAGAGACCCGTGCCCAGCAGTGGGACTAGTATATATATCTATACTAATATTATAAAGCAGTAGAGTTTGTTTGGTTGAACGCGCTAATCTCAGGAACCACTGGTTCGAATTGAAAAAATATTTTTGTGTTGAATAGCACATAATCATAATCATAATCCTTTATTCTACATTTATTGAGGCTATAGGCTATATAACATATGTTTGTTTGTTCTTTCTTATGTAGTTGCATGTGAAACCGCGTGGCACAGCTAGTATATGATAAAGATAATATATATTTTTTTTATATTTACAGTATGCACTGGCAGTGCGGTTCCCCCACTCCCAGGAGACGATTCTAACTACGTTCATGGTGGGAGTCGCTATGGATGGGTACCCAATGACAATGATGGTATGCCACTGATGGACTTTCAGACTCCAGTGTTCGAGGAAGAAATGCGGGCTGCTGAAAGAGCCGACCAAGACAACAAATACTGGCTCTTTACCAGGTGATATTTATGATTTAATTGGCAAAATCAAAAGGAACCTACTTTACGTATTGTCTTAAATATCATCATTATATATCATATCAGAGCTATCACTGTTCATGAAGTAATAGCCTAATTGTTACAACACTGCTTTTCAATCGAGGATCCGAACAGGAGAGGACCTACCATAGGGCAAACGAAGCGGCGGTTCCAGCGATAAGTTTCAGAGGGCGTCTTCAGCACGTCTTGGGAGTCTTGAGGAGCATCTGTTTTTTTTTATTATATGCGTAAATAGTATTTCTTGTAGGAAAATATTTAAAGCTCAATGTGCGCTCCGGCAGAACACAATGCGGCAGAACACGAGCGCAGGACACGATTTAGATGACTTAAATTCAACTTCAAATCAAATGATGACTTCAAATCAACAAATTTGACAGACATAAACTTAAGGTGTTGTCGAAATCTTCCTAGTTCCATGATTGCATGTATGCTCCATCCTAAAACTTGTCTCGGATCGGCAATAAGTCCAAGAATTGAATCCAAGTACCACAGATTTTTATAAAATGATGTGCGTAATAGATTAACTATTACTACTTCATGATGAAGGAAGGTAGGTGCTTCTAGATCGGGCCTTTACCATCACCACCTGCAAATCACCATACAAAGGCGCGACCGCTGATATGACACACTATTTTCTGTCGAGTCATTAGAAGTTCTCATGCTTTAAAATGTTTTTATCTTTATGCTCAAAGACGCAATCCAAGCAGACAACAGGAGCTTAAGACCTACGAAGCGAACACCATATGGAACTCGCACTACTTGCCCAGTCGTCCCATAATGGTCCTCGTCCACGGGCACAACAGCAAAGGGGAATCTGGCCTAATCACTCCAATTATATCCGCGTACCTTGCTGTTGCCGACGCTAATGTCATCGTTGTGGACTGGAGTGGCGCTGCCAGTGGCGACTACTCTACTTCAGTTAGGGTCGTGCCTAGTGTGGGACAAGGTCTTGGTGACTTCCTCTCGTGGCTCATCGTCATCGCTGGAGGAAACTGGAACCAAGTTCACTTGGTCGGCCACGGTGTTGGTGCTCATGTCGTAGGCAACGCAGGCCGCAGAGTCGGAGGTCGTCCCGCTCGTATCACTGGTAAGCTTCCTTTTATTATTATGCAATATTTAAATACTCGTTAACAATCCTCCGAGCAATGACAATAACGAGTATATAAACTTCGTAGTAGAAAAGCATAATACAACGACATGATGAATAACGAATACGAATGCCGTTTATTAAATGTAACATTAATATTTCCTTTTATATTAGATAGTTGGAATCTTTCGTATCTCGTTTAGACTTATTTAGTCAAGTCAAGTAGTAAAGAGGACGATAATTCTAAGAAAGTAGTAAAAAAATACGACCTACTTTAAATAGTAGTTTAATATGTTAATAATAAATATTTGCAGGTTTGGACCCAGCTGGCCCGCAGTGGCGCGGCAACCCCAATGCACTGAACCGCAACGACGCAGTGTACGTAGAGTCCATCCACACGGACGGTGGATGGTACGGAATATTCGACCCGATCTCAGACGCTGACTTCTACCCTAACGGCGGCAGACACCCACAGCCCGGCTGCAGGATGAACTTATGTTCCCACGAGCGTGCCGCTGAGCTATTCGCGGCTAGCGTGAGGACAAACAATTTCATCGGCAGAGGATGCGCCAACAACGAACAATTCCAAAACGACCGGTGCGATGTCATCACGTTACCAATGGGCAACAGCGACCTGTCTAAGCGAGGGTAAGCAAAGATTTATCTTTAACTTACTTCCCTTATTTTGTTATTTTATTAATCTTGCAGGTGGTAGAACCAGAGTAGTTCAACCGGGGAAGTACCACCGCCACACCTATTTCTAGCGTGAAGCATTTTTTGCGTTTCGGTGGAAGGAGGTAGTTGCCGGCACACTTTTATATGAAGCGACCATCGTGGTCCTCGACAGTGGCAGCGCATCTGTGATTGACTTCAGATAGAACCCATGTTCTATTTGAAGTAGCTTACAGGTGTCCATGGGCGGCAGTGACCACTACCATCAGGTGGACTGCATGCTCGTTTGCTGACCACAGACGCGTTGTCACACCCGAGGACTGAGATGGTTGCTCATATAAGAGTAAGCCGGCAACCACATCCTTCCACCGAAACGCAAGAACTGCTTTACGCTAGAAATAGGTGTAGAGGTGGTACTTCCCCGGTCGAACTACATTGTCGAATCTGCTTGAATTCAAATATAATGCACCATGTTTCAGGAATGGGATCTTCACATTAGCCACCAGAGCGTCATGGCCGTTCTAAAGGATGTAACGTTACATTGTCTTATACGAAAACAAAACGAAAATTGACAATAACTAAACTTTACGGCGTATTATACATTACTTTTTTTATAACCGAAATATGCAACAATTTGTAGGGTGCCTAATACTTTTGGCCAAGGCTGTATATTCTATGTTTTATCAATAATCAGTATATTTTATTGCATAAACATTGTGCGATGGTGTACTTAAATATTATTTCTCTGTAGATATATATGCTGTGGGCGTGCAATTTTTATATAATTTTAAAACATAATATTCATACAATATTAATTTTTTTATTATTTATTTTAAAAAACATCATTCATACATATAATCAAATTTAAGTTATTATTCATAGTAAATGCCACTACACTTTTATATTAATTATTTATATTATATTTAATAAATTTTATAACAATTTGAAATGTAATCATATCTTTTTATCGTTTTAAAATATTTTATTTCATTATTTATCATGTTTTATTAAAATAAATTATTATTGTTTATTTGAATTTCGACAAATACTTTATACTCTTACTACCAATGACTAAATAATGAAAAAAACAAGCTTCATTTCAATTATTAAGTAGACAAACCCATTATTTTTTTGCTTTGTGGTCGCGTGGTGGAACGGTCACTATGCCGGTCTGACGCGCAATGGGTTCCGGGTGCAATTCCCGGCCAGACATTTGCATGTTGAATTTTGATGTCTGTTGTGGGTCTGGGTGTTTGTATACTCCTCTTTGTGTGTTTCCATGGCAAACACGAAACGGGAGAAAACCCTAGTGAGGGGCAATGAGTGTAGAAATCGTCGTTAAAAAAAGATTTAAAAGGATATCATACTCTTTGAAAGCATATTATCAGCTGGTTAAGCTCATCCCAACCAAAAATCTTGGATAGGTCCTTATGGGAAGCGATTCATCTCAGTCTTCATGAGTAGCAACGCATTTGAGATAAACTGCACGTAGAGTTCTTTCACCGTTTGCGGTCGATTACAGATACTGCTCATTCACTGCTGTGGCAACTACTACCAAGCCGAAATTCATAAAGTAACATCGTAAAGACATTAAAACGAAAGACCGACTGCTGAAAACGAAATTTTAGTTGATAATGATACATATAAAATTTACGGCTTGTATGAGTTTTTGTCAGAATAGTCCCTCCCCTCCCCCTTTTTCCCCTATATTCAGGCACCATTTTTTAAAATTATATAGTCTATGTCACTATACAAACTGATACGATTCTATTGTTATGTCATACGTCATAATCATTCAAGCCGTTTGGGCTGTCGCACGTGCCAACGAAATAGACATACATACAAACAAACATACATATATACATAGGCTCGAAAAACATTATCCCTTCTTCTGACGCAGTCGGGTAAAAATGGTTTCTTTAGGAAATATACGAATTATTCTGAATGCTATCAGATATGAAGGAATAATTGATGGGATCATGTAAGGCTTAGTTCAAGCTATGATAATCTAAGTAATTAACGGTGAATCACTCGTTATGCCTACAAATAAAAATCATTTAAAGATTTAAAAAAATCAAGTCCTTATCGAATATTGATAATGATTATATTAATAATTGCTGATAAACATGATAATATTATATATGATTAGATTATAAACATGATGTATATTATATTTTCCAGGTGGTAGAACCAATAGTACGACCGGGGAAGTACCACCGCCACACCTATTTCTAGCGTGAAGCATTTCGTGCATTTCCGTAGAAGGGTATTATTACCGACTCACTTCTATATGAGGCGACCATCTCAGTCCTCGGGAGTAGCAACGCATCTGTGGTCGACTTCAGTTAAACCCCAGTTATATATGAAGTTGCTCACAAATGTCCATGGGCGGCAGTAACCACTTACCATCAGGTGGGCTGCTTACTCGTTTGCTACTTCATAATTGTAAAAAAAAATGTTTTTTGTTCGTCATAGAATTCTAAGCATCATGATTTGAAGCAAGCTTCCTCGGAATATTAATATGATGATATAATATGATGAAATTAGTTCACTAGAAGACGTCTCTCTATACAAATTGTACCTTGTAACTAAGTACTAGAATTTCCGTGTGACGCAACTCATATAACGAGGTGACATCTTGAATTTATTCGCCTCTGCAGCTACTGTGTACAGCGTGTTTTTATTAAAAGTTTTTATTTAACTTGCAATGTTTGTATGTAAGTATGTTTGGGTCAAATCTCGCAAGCTGAATTTAACCCACTCCCAGTGACCGATTGAGCTGAAATTTGGAATAGACATTAAGTTCTAATGACAATGCAATTCTATGAAATCAATATTGTTGTAATTCCAAAATGACCGCCGCAACATAATGGCGGAATACATATTTTTGTCGAGCCCACCCAACATGGGTAGAAAGAGCGTAATTTGTAGAATTCAATACATTGAGAAAAAAAAACTTGTTTTTAAAAATACCAAGTACCACGGATTGCATTAATAGCCGCGTAACTGAAAATTCATCATGAAGGTAAAACCATTTTATCCTTATATTATTTTAGAATTGAATTCTTAGTGATCTAATTACACCGTGGTTGATGGCCTTTTCATTTTTATTATTTTAAATTCATTAAACTAAAAGGAAAAAAGAAAATATAAAAAAGGATTGTAAAATATTTACCTAGGTCTTCTATAAAATTAGCGTTTTTGTGTTCAATTATTTTCTATGTTATTATTGAACTAAGTACCAGCAGAACGCTGGTACTTACATCGGTCAACGAATTAGCCTTGCTATTCAACGACGTAATGTTGCCAGCATACTGGGAACTCATCCACGGGATAATTTGGCAATTCCTTTCTTTGAAAATTTAAGTTATTTTTATTTATGTATATAATTGTTAAGTTAATTAACTATTGTTTTGTTACTTTCAAATTAATAAATGTTTTCGCCACACACATATTTATGATATATGATATATATAATATAAAAGAGCAGCATTGTGTTAATATAGCAAAAATTGTTATAAAAAGTAAAAGCGTAATGAAAAAGATTTATCGCGCATCTCGTGTTTTTTTTTATAAAAATGAAGTAGCAAACGAGCATGCAGTCCATCTGACGGTAAGTGATTATTGCCGTCCATGGACTTCTGTAAGCAACTTCATATAGAACTTAGGTTCTATCTGAAGTCGATCACAGATGCGTTACCACTCCTGAGGACTAGAATGGTCGCCACATATAGAAGTAAGCCGGCGACCACACCTTTCCATCTCACGCAAGAACTGCTTCACGCTAGAAATAGATGTAGGTGTAAAAACTCCACATAACCTGGCGTCGCTCCCACGGCGTCGGGTACCTTTTGAAGGTTTCCCCCTCGATAACAAAAAAAAGGTGTGGTGGTGGTACCACCTGGTAAAATTATTATATACCAATTATTGTATATTAATTATTTTCTGTTGTCCTTAATATTCTTTTTCTATAATATATGTTTACTAATACTCTTCCTACTGTTTTGTTCTTGTGGGTTGTTGTACTCAAAGAAAACACACTGTATATGTAGCTATAAATAAAGAGCGGCGGTAAGCTCGTTAGGCTATACTGGACCCTAGTGATATGGTTATGTCTCACCATACAGTTCCAGGTTCGAAAATTAGACGAAGTTTACATTAGTTTATTAATTACAATCATAGCTATACCTAACCATGGACGAAAATATCGTAATAAAAGTTAACCTAGGGATGTAAAAAATAATCGATTATTTAGTAATCGATAATTTAAAAAAAAAAATCGATTTTTATAAATCGTTTTGTTGACCGTAAATAATTGATTCTAAATTAATCAATTTTTTTGTTTCTTTGAATTTTTTTTCCGTAACTCTGAATTACTAAAAAGATTATTTATTTCGTAGTTTCACGTACTTTCGATATTTTAACAGCAGCTCCATAATAAAATTACTTGCAACGCCATCTAGTGCCTGTTATTTGTGGTGTTTTGCATAAAAAATGTCAACTAAATTAACAAAAAGTATTTTGGGGCTAACTTTATAATAAAATAAAAAAACAATAAAAAATGGATTTAGGAAATCAATTGTTTGATTAAAATATAAAATCGATTAATATAATAATCGATTTTTACCCAGCCAAGTCACATCCCTAAGTTAACCTTAGGTTTCCTTATTTTGTTCAAATGCATGAGAAATTGATTTGATTTATGTTCCGAGTCTGGGAGCATCTCTACTACACATATTTATAGATTAATAACAACAGCGTTATACTTAACGCTGTTGTATGCTGCTGGTCTGATTTGAAGGATTTGGTGCGGGTGTGGAAAGGAATATTTATAAAATGCCTTTTAACTCAGTTCTCAGGGGTAGCAACGAATCTGGCTACTCTCAATTGAGAATAATTTTACTTGGGGGTGATTACAAATTTTGCCAGGTGGTAGAACCAATGTAGTTCGACCGGGGACGTACCACCGCCACACCTATTTCAAAGCGTGAAGCTATTCTTACGTTTCGGTGGAAGGGTGTGGTTGCCATCTCACTTTTATATGAGGCGACCATCTCAGTCCTCGGGAGTAGCAACGCGTCTGTGATTGACTTCATATAGAACCTGTTCTGTGGACTGCTTGCTCGTTTGCTACTTCATATTTATATAACAAAATACATGAACAACAAATGGTCTGCTCGTTTCCTACTCCTATATTATATAAAAAATATTGTTTCACGAACAATTTGACAGTTAAAGCTTTTAATTAAAAAGTGCGTGTGTGTTCACGCAGGGTAGGTAACGCATTTTCATTTCATCGACTTTCAAATCACAACGATTCTAACAAATACCTCGCTTCATTTGCAACTATTACTTTTACTACCTTTATAAAAAAAATACTTTGACACACAACACACAAAAATAATAAAACCCTTTTTTCTTTATATATAAGTTGTTTTAATTTATAACATTTTATTATTTGTTTCTTTTAACTGCTTACAGCATGATATTAATCTTGCGGCAAATTCAATTACTGGACACGGTATCAGTCCTAAAACCCGGGACTGTCCCAGAACTTCCGGGCATCTGGGAACTCTAATCAATAATGCAGTGGGTAGGCGTTGAACCGCATCGGAACTATTGATCGAACTACCCACGAGATAGCATCTCGATGCAAGGTTTCCTTATACAACTGCTTTGTTTCCTTCTTATGTCATCCTATTTCCATTATATGTAATAGAATGGAAAAATAAAAGGAAAAGAAATAACATGTATTTTTTATCTATATAGATAAAAAGATAGATGATTCGTTATTTCACAGATTCCACAAGAATTACAATCTATACTCTACATATACTTACTAATATATTTATCTATACTAATATTATAAAGCAGTAGAGTTTGTTTGGTTGAACGCGCTAATCTCAGGAACTACTGGTTCGAGTTGAAAAATTGTTTTAGTGTTGAATAGTAAATTTATCGTGGAAGGCTTTAGGCTGTATAACATCACGCTATGTTTGTTTTTTAATAGATTATTCTCCAATAAACGCGGGTGAAACTGCGTGTTACAGCTAGTATAAAAATAAGATGGTGGATACATGGTTTTTATAAATGGAAAACCACTGGTCCGATTTACATGAAAATTTGCATGTCTGTAACTTATTTAATTGGTCAGTCTATAGGCTCCTCTTGATTTATATACTTTTCGCAATTTAAAGATGGTGACTGTTTTAATGTCATCGCTACACCCTTTGGTTTCATTTTCATATTTCCATTTCAAATAAAAAGAGAACCCTAAAAAATAGCAAACTTTTGATGGCACATACGAGGTAACATTTAATTTTCTATCCGAAAGGTCCTTGTCAGTTTTCATGTACCTCCAATGGTTAACGAGTAAAACCTAAAAATTTTGCAAGTAGTATAACCACTGGACGGATCGGACTGAAATTTGGCATGCAGGTAGATGTTATGACGTAGGCATCCGCTAAGAAAGGATTCTGATCAATTCTACCACCAAGGGGATAAAATAAAGGATGAAAGTTTGTATGAAACTACGTCAATTTTAATAATTCTTAACGCGAGCGAAGCCGGGCAAAAGCTTATTACATATGTCCGGCCGAGGATCGAACCCGGATCCCATTTTGAGTTTGCCACACCACGTGTATGAGGTATCGTCCGGTATCACGTATCCTAGGTTGCATTTAATTCAATTATAGCAGTACTCATTTAATGAAGCCATGACTCAACATGACCACATTACCGTATGGGTCAATTTTGTCACCGACGCTAATTATAAACGTAGACAATTAATAACAGTTTTAATTAAAAGTTACATCAACTACCTTCAGAACTTCTGTTGGACCTTGAAGAAAAAAAATGTGTGTGTCATTTCGGTCATTCGTTCAGTTGATTTTACTCCTCATATTTTTCACATACCGGGCGCTTTATATCAAAATATCGATTCTTAA
This sequence comes from Cecropterus toxeus, assembly GCA_018249875.1. Lineage (NCBI taxonomy): Eukaryota > Metazoa > Arthropoda > Insecta > Lepidoptera > Hesperiidae > Cecropterus > Cecropterus toxeus. The sequence goes on along the minus strand of DWNE01002396.1, from coordinate 1,489 downwards.
AGAGTAAACTCAAAAAATAGACGTCACGGGACGCCTGGCAGATGTGAAACATCATGTGGCGACCTCCTCATCAAGGGATGACGTCACCGTATTCTGAATCACGCTGTCGAAGTTTTCTCAACATCGTGCATATATACAAGTTCCGAACAGAAACTGTCGGAGCACGGCCGCTCCCCAGACATGATCACCTAGCCTGGCGGGAGATCTCCCTTTGCCAAAATGCGTACAAGTAATATGCATAAAAGACAACACCGCGAGAGGAACTAAATATATTACTGAAAATAACGCCATCTACGAACAGTACCTCGCAACCGAATTAACACCGCAGTCCGCTTAGTTTTGTTCGATACTTCATAGTTCCGAAAATGTGTAACAGGTGGCGCTAAAATAAATAAGCAAGTATCGCCACGTCAACATTGAGGTGTGCGCCTAGATGTTTGACATCAAAATACTAAATTTAGTCATATTGACCCGATGGATACATCAACTACTAGTGTGGGACCTTTACGACCTTCACAACGTACATAAATAAACCCAACCGCCCTTATCCACTTAGCCGTAGCATATGAGAGACCGGGGCGGAGTTGCCACCTGTCCCGATTTTGCCGAGACAGTCCCGATTTCGAAGACATTGTCCCGCGTCCCGACGGCCTATCGATTTTGTCCCGATTTTTGGCAATATGAATTTGAGTGAAAAAATTACATTAACTTACATTACATTCGTTGAGTTTATTCTATACGTGCTTTTAAAATCATTATGTGAGTATCTCTGAAGTTTACGTATTCTAATAAAATTTCATATGTTGCATTGGTGTGAATGTTGTAAACGTTTGCGGCATTTCACGCTTTGACTGACAAGCTTATGTGGAGAGATTAATCTTCAGTTTCCTTTGTAACCACCTTTTTACAAAGGTAAGTAAGTACACGTTATTAATTACATAGAATAAATACAAATAAACACACAAAATAAAATTTCATTTTCCTTGCACTGTCTCATGGGTCATATTATTTGGACCAAACTCCGAAGCCTCTGATGGGTGCCCGAACGTCCCGATTTTTTCTCTAAAGGTGGCAACACTGGACCGGAGAGTAAGACGTCCCAACGTAACATTACGGAAAAACTAAAATTTACCACGGCTAAATGCTTTTTCGCTGATAGTTTAACTATTAAATTCGTTCCAAATAAACATTTCATCCCATTATATTCAACTATGTTTAACAGAATGTATTAATTGATATTGTATAATATTATATTTTCTGTAAAAGAATTACAACAATGAAATTCGCTGAAAATAAAGCAATTAAATACAATTAAAAATCAAATCCAAATATCTGCAACTAAAAAATATTCACCGCGTATTATATGTATAGCACACGACGTTTTATACTAATATGTATATTATTACTCGCAAATTGTAGTTCGTCTGGTATTGCAAAGGTTTTGTTTTCCGTTGTAGTTACTGAGGTTATGCCATATATGTTACTTTTA
>DWNE01002395.1:0-18989 GCA_018249875.1 Cecropterus toxeus | reverse complement strand
GGAATTAAGATGTTTTCAACCTTATTCTTTTACTCAAACGAAGGAGTATGATGGTCGCAAGACCATGACCACAAAAACGAAAATCACATATCTACCACTTAGGCGTAGTACGTAGTTAGACGTACAGTACGTAGGGAGTGTCGATATGTTCTTATGTATCTGTATTTCATTTACTAGTATTTATTGCAAAAAATGTATTTGTATAACTTGTATTATACATATATATGAACTTTATTTAATGCAAAGTTCAATTTATATGGAGACCGATTTAAATATTATTAATATATGTCTTGGCTTCAATCTTTATATTTTCTGCTTCTGGGCACAACCTCTACCATGACCATTGAAAAAAATATTACCTATCCTACGCCATGCTGCTACAATCTGAATTTTCTAAATTTTAAAGATGAGTTATTTTTTTTTATTATTTAAAGGGGTATGAATTTTCGTAAGTAAATATTTTGTTTATACAAAATACGTTTTCCTGATCTATATTTCTTTAATGATGAGTCCACATAAAAGGGAAGTACTTAATGTTTTTTAGAAATGACGGTTCCCTATATTAAAAGGACTCATGAAAGCTATAAAAACAGCATGAAATATTCAATTACTCGTTCTTACTAAATTTGGTAACAATAACAATAATAAGTCTTAAAATCAATTACTAAGTCCCAGTTAGGCCTAATTACCTCAACTGTTCTATTAAAAATCCACCCGTGATATTGTTGAGCGTCCCAAATTTCATTATTTAAGTTTTGACAAAGAATTTTGAATTTGTCATGTTCGAGAGACGGGTAGAATGGCCGTGTTGTTCTCTTGTGCGTCGACAGTGGGTCAATTTTTAATTGAATGCAGTAAAAACGGTGATTATACACGCACGGGCACCTAACAATGCGATTTGGATTTACATCGCATCGCTACCTTTTGAATGTGTTGGTCGATGTTCCGATTTACACATTATAGAGTATTTTATGCACTACTTAATGTTTGTAAAGAATTTAGGAAAGTGATAGTAAGTACGCCGTAAATTTAACGTAAACGAGTCTATTGAAATTTATTTCAAAGTGATATTCAGTGTAGGTATTCTTTTTGTACATACAGGAAAAAGATAGCTTGATTGATTTGGTGTTGATAATATCGTATCTACTAACAACATCGCGGAACAAAATAGCAGTTTTGTTTTATAGTTTATTTTACATTTTACAATATTTACAATTTCAACATTCATACAGAAAAAAAAATAAGATTTATAGTAGAAAAACACAAAATATTAAATTTAATTTCGATTTGGGGCCTCGATGTGTACCTATGTTTTTTTAACATGTGTATAAGATTTGCAGATATCAAATTAAGTAGGTATATGTAGGTAAAACTTTTGAAAGTTGAAGCATAAAAACGCTAAGTATAAACGCTTTCTGCACTCATAGCTCCACAGTAGGATTTTCTTCTGTATCGTGGGTGCCATGGACACACAAAGACGAATTCACAAACACCCAGACCCAGAACAGAAATCTCAACTCATTATTCATATTTCTTGTTGGCCGGGGATCGAACCCGAGACCCACTGCCTGTCAGACCGGTATGGTGACCGCTCCGCCACGCGGGTCGTCAGTTGGTAGATCTCTTTGTGGTTCGATTCCGGAAGCACCACCGCCACACTTATTTTTTCCTAATCACAGTGTTATGCGTTGCTGTGTTCTGGTCTGAAGTAAGGAAGTACTTGACTGGGGAAAAATCGATTTTATATTAATTGATTTTATATTTTATACAAACAATCGATTTTCCAAAAATCGTTGGTATTAAAAAAAAAATAGATTTCTTTTAAATAGATTTTTCTGTGTCCATTGACATTTTTATGCAAAACGCCACATTTAATTATAATATTTGAAGAATGATATATTGGAAACTCACTCGCACATTTTATCAACGGACTATATTGTAAAATCCATTAAAAAGCAAGTTTGAAGTTAAACGGGGAAAGAAATTCATAAAACCACATCCTGTTACATACAAAATATCTAATGACTACTATTTTACCAACCAAGTTTTGCAATTATATATAGTTTGCTGGGGGGTAGATGGTGTTGCAAGTAATAATATTATAAAGCTGCTGTTAAAATAACGAAAGTACGCGGAACTACGGAATTAATAATCTATTTAGTATTTCAAAGCTGCGGCTAAAAAAATCGTAACTATTGTGTGAAATAAAAAAATCGATTAATATGAAAGCGATTATTTATGGCCAATAAATCGATTATTTAAAAAAAATAAAAAAATAATCGATTTATTGAATAATCGATTATTTTTTCACATCCCTAGTTTGAAGGGTGGGTAAGGGAGTCATTATCGTTATCCGAAGCGTTCCAACTTAGTCCTCAGGGGCAGCGACGCATCTGTAACTAGTCCAAAGTAAGGCTGATTGGCTTCTTACCATCAGATGGACTGTATCTTCGTTTGCTACTTCCTTAGTGAAAAAAACCTTAGAGAAAAAAACTTTGCATAGTAGTAAAATTAGAAAGAAAGAAGGGAAGAAATAAATAATTTTATTTCGATTACAGTGTCTATTAAGTTATAATGCTGCGGCAAATGACTAAAATAATATTTCTAGGACTGCCATAATTATGAGCTTAACCTTAATGTGTTAACTTTCCACATAATTAGGTCTTATAATAGCTTCAGGCAGAGGGTATAAAAACAAATAATTTCTAATATTAACTCAAACGCTCAACGCAACACATTAACTTATAATGACTCTATCTACCATTTCTTTTGACTTAAGACTCTATCATTAACGCGAAAAAACAACCTACATTATAAATATATAAATTAGAAAGAGAGGGTTTAAATGAAATACTTTTGTTTTATAATATTGGTATTTACGTAATATACTTAATAGGAAATTGATAACAAAAAACAAACCGATGTCAATAATGTAACAGGTACTTTACAACAAATTATGTATAAGATGTTGCCGTTGTTGAGAAGTTAATAAAGTTTAATGAAATAAATAATAAAAAAATTAATGCAACTGTTAAAAAATAACTACATATAATACACACATACGCACATAATTATACCTATTTTTTTTTCGAGGGGGAAACCTTCAAAAGGTACCCGGCGCTGTGGGAGCAACATCGGGTTATGTGGGATTTTTACCGCACTAAAACCCCCCCGGTGGCCGTCCTCAGCGCTGTGTGGAGGACTCCGGGATCTCCAACGGAACGCAACCGGAGTCCTCCAAGCGCGATGCCTTTTTTTGGCTCTTTCCCGGTGAGCATCAGCGCTCAACGTGCTTGCAGGTATTTACGACGGCATGCGACCACACACACATGCCGCCGTCCTTCCCAGGGTCACTTGACTGGAAAGTTGGAGCTCCCACTGTTACCGCCCGCAACCCCGGAAGATACCTTTTAGTCGCCTCTTACGACAGGCAGGGGATACCGTAGTCCAATTCTGGTCCGGGTACTACAGGGACAACATAATTATACCTATAATGTGGAATAGATAACCCCTTTCTTTTGGGAAGTCCGTTAAAAAGCTAAAAACGAATTTATTTGTAAGTACTTACTATGTACGTTTACAGGCGTTGAAAACGTAGTTTAGATAGTTTTTTCTGTGATTTTAGTTTGTGCAAAATACCAGTGCATCACTAGTTTTCTATAATATAAATATAAACTTTCGTAACGTTAGACAAAGACAAATACACAAACGTCCAAACACAGAACAGAATCTAAACTCATTATTCAGATGTCTGTCTGGCCAGGGATCGAAGCCAAAACCCACTGTGTCCAGTATGGCGACCGCTTCTACTAGTTTATATGTAAAAGCTATTAACGAGGTTTTCATCGTCATCCGTCACATTATTGCGGTAGAGGCAACGCTCCGGTAGTAAATCAGATGGCCTCATAAGTGTACAGGAAGCGGCTTTGTTCACAGATTCGTTCGAACCACAATAGGGGTATGTGAGTGTGGTTAATCTCGTTACATTATAATTAAGCGGTCTTGTGAAATGTCCACACCATTCGCACAGAGTTCAACAGTTATGAAATATATTTCATGTCTGATATTAGACGTAACTGTTTTTTGATTGACGGAGGCATATACAAATAGTCAAACACGATGCTCGTATAATTATTTAATCGGAGCACGGCCTCATCTGAGATATTTGCAACAAGTCCCAGTGACAGTTTTACTTATAAATATTGACAATCTTCTCAAAATACGAATATAGATCCGTATGATCGAAATAATAATCGAAAAGAAACCTATAAATAATACAACTGAAATATTTGTACCATATGGGATTCGTTCCCAAGTTTCCTTTTCAATGTTTGCGCTTTAAGCTTTGCGTAATTCCATTGAGGACAACAACTGTAATACTTAGATAGAACTTTTGATATTTTTACAATACGTGTGACATGATTTGGTTGCGGATTTTGACGCATAATAAAAGATAAAACAAATTGAGGAAGTTCACGTGGCAGCACATGTACAGGTATTATACAAATATATATAATACAATTCCCAAAGTCATTAAAATGATGCATTAAGACATAAATTATATACTTACCCAAGACATACTTATGCGAGATAGAGATACTTATGCGATGCCTATACGAGATATATCCTAGATATTACAGGCGTTCCAACTTAGTTCTTTGGGTTAGCAACGGAACTGTGACTAACCTCAGGTAAGTTTCTGATCGTCAGGTTGACTGCACGCTAGTTTGCTACTTTCTCATTATAAAAAAACTATTCTGAATATGGTTTCTGTATATATGCAATTTGAATGGACTTGCAGGAAATAAAAAGTGTAATACATAATAACTTTGAAACATTCTAAATCGGTTTCATCATAAAACATTCAAAGAATTAGAAGGGCTTACATCAGTTCAAGTTACATTCTGGCCAAGTCATAAGCTTAACTGGGATGCAGGGAGTCGAGTTCCTTTACGAAATCACCAGTACCGATCCGAATTACTTTTCATAGTCAGGGTAGGGGCTTTTTGTGGTCAAACACCGCTATAACTTGGCTCAAGTTAAGCTTGCGAACGGATATTTATACGACAATATGATGAATACAAAATTTTAGTTTACATCAACTGATTTATATTTTAGAGGCTCGTAAACGCAAACATCCACAATGGCCGTTATGGTTGAGTCGGCAGGTCATGTCTGCGCATCCGTCACACTACCAGAGTCGAATTATTTGCTCATTGAGTCGCCGAGTATATATCTAAATATATAGTACAGTGCAGAAAATGTAAAGGTTTCGATCTCGATACGGGTGCATCGGTAGTCATCACACCTATTTCCTTATAAGGACGCTGACGTTTGTGATATCAGATTGAAGTAGCAAGCATGCAGTCCACCTAATGGTAAGTGGTTACTGCATATGGATATCTATAAGCAACTTCATATAGAACAGGGGTTCTATCTGAAGTCGATCACAGATGCATTGCTACTCCCGAGGGCTGAGGTGGTCGTCTTAAGTCAAATCACACCCTTCCAACGAAACACAAACACTGCTTTACGCTAGAAATAGGTGTGACGGTGGTACCGCCCCGGTCGAACCACCCTGGTTCTACCACCTTGTAAGTAAGTAACTGACTGACTCAATGACGAGAAAAACCTTTTAATATTCCTGTAGGGGCGACCCATGGGTAAGTAAGAAGAGGGTTCAGGGGGTCTGAATTTCCTTTTAGCTTTAGGAAAATTCTTGAAACAAGAGGATGTTTTGTGTCGACGAAATTTAAAGTCTGCACATTCTGTAATTCGCATTACTGTTGCGATTTCTAGCCAAATACATAGTATTTCTAGAAAAAATGCTTAAATTTCGTGAAAATCATGTCCGATAATAATTAAAAACATTAGGTAATGATTACGAGGCTGCTAATTGTGGTCAGACGAAGATTACTACCTACTTATATCCACTGCAAGATAACTTGTAGAAATTATTTTCTTAATGGCTATACATAAAAATCTTTAGATAAATTCTAGATTGTTATTAAGTTGCCATTGGGATTTTAGGCAAATCTACCTCAAGAAATGTTGCACCTACTTGTAAACGAGACATTATCTCGGGAACGGTTAACAGCAATATATTTTGTTTACGTATCCTTATCGCTTTATTCAAAACGAGCTTTCTGTATTACCTCCGGTAATACTTTGATTTATAAACATCCTTTTAGTGGCGGCCTTACCCATTGCGAGGCTCCAGGCGGCAGGTCTTTGCGACACCCTTTGTCTTTCCTGAAAATAATGTAACGAGAAAGTAATTTGGTTGTTTGGTTTAGGTATTTTTTATTTTCTGACGAGAAACGCTAATATTATACAAATTTTCGCTTGGGTTGTTGTGCGAGGCACCTGTAAGAGCGAGGCCCCGAGCGCTTGCCCTGTTCGCCCCCCCTCCCCTCTTAAGGCCGCCACTGCATCCTCTCACCCCAAACGCATATACCGTTTCCGTACCGTCGCGGGTAAAAAGGGGTGTGCCTGTGTACACAAACTTTTTTTGTAAGTCTTCAGAATTATTTAGAACACCAATGTAAAACTGTTTTGCGTGGTTTCTTTTTTGAAAGAATAGCGGCTAATGCATTAACTATAATCAACCCATATCCAGCAATACGGGTATTTAGAGGTACTTCCAGTCACATTAATATATTCCTAGAATAAAGAGACACAGGTACATTAAGGTTTCTAATAACGTACGTCATGATAACTATTAAAGTTCAATATAGGCGATAGAGTACCAGTCAGAAGCGGTAAATAATGCGACTAGAAGTGGAATACCTCATCGTCCTACATAGATAATTTTCTCATTACGAGCTTGTGGTATTATATTAAGTATAGGTACATGTACATGAAGTGGAGGGCTGATCGAGCAAATGCCTGCGGGCATCAGGCGTGCCCTGCTTTTTGCGAATCTGAGTGGCCCATCGCTCTATATTTGTGTAATTAGGTACTTATGGATTTATATACCTTTTTTTCGTTAATAAAAGTAGCAAACGAGCATACAGTGGACAGTATGCCTGTTTGCTGGTAGTACGTGGCATCTAGCACCTACAAGCATCCATAAAAAACCGGGTTTGAGTCCCAGATTTTTCGTTAAATCAAATTCATCTGCTATGTGTTTTTTTTATTTTAATTGTGTTTGGTTACTATGGAAATAATATTCACCTATATCGGATTGAAACACCATCACAGGACTATGATTTGAATATTTGATACGCTAGGTACTAGGTACAATGCAAATATTCTCGACAAGTCTACAAATTTAGCTTGCGTTCTTGCATACCTATCACTAAGAGTGATAGGTTCACAGATTCGTTACTACCGCTGGAAACAGACTTAGAACGCTTTATAATATTATCTCTTTTACCACACATTTCAGAGTAATACACGTTGCTTAAGACCATCGTTGTTGTACAGTAGTGTCTCCGAAGTCTTACCACGAAAGGTTCTGCTAATAATATAATTTTAATATTTTTTACTGCACACAAAAATTCGAAAAATCCTTAATTGTTACGTTTCGCAACCCGGACAATTAGAGAAGTCAGCTTATACTCTTAGCCTATGTACATAGCCTACGGACATTTTAAATATTGCCAAAAATCCAACCTAAAAGGACTGTTAATGTTTTAGACACCAAATATCTGAATTTCTCTCGATTTACCAAATGAGCTCGCGAGATCCTATTACGCCGGTCATCCAACACTGACTATTATAAGAACGCCTCAGTGAACAAGTCAATGGGTTAATGGTACACGCGGATCAATGCCTAGCTGACGCAACGAAGCGCATCTTACACGTTTGAGGAGAAAAATTGCAAATAATTTCTTAGAAAGCGAAGATTGGACGCTATAATAATTGTACTCTAGTGTTGATTTGTTAGTTTTATTTGCCTATATTGTTAAAATATTCAATTGTTGTGCTTCTATCAGAATAAAGCAGATTGAAATAAAATTACGATCATAATAAACACTTGATTGTATCACTTTTAGACTAGGTCTACTTTGTTTCTTTTATGCATTTCTATTTTATATTAAAGGAACGTAGGTGTTTTTTATTTTTATTGATACTATGAATTTTCATTTTAAGTAAGTATTGTTCACGTGTATTTGATTATATTATTTCGCGAAAAATAAAAGAGAATGATGTTTTATTCTAGGGGGTTTTGCATTCTAGCAGTGGCGTAGCATGGCTTTGCGGGGCCCCGTATGAAAAATTGTGTGGGGCCCTTATGACAAGTAAAATTTTTTTACAAAAGAAAAAAATGTTTGCATAAAATTTAAAGAAATGTTTATTCATCACACTTATCTGTCAAAATTTGGGAAGTTTCTCTCATTTTTTTTAACTTTTTCATTTTAGTTAATTTTTACGCACATTGGGGGCCCCATGGCTCGGGGGGCCCCGTATAATTGATACGGCAGATACGGCGGTAGCTACGCCCCTGCATTCTAGAATACTGCTATTTGATACGGTTTGCAGAATTAAAACTTACACCTTTTTTCGGAAGGTAGGTGTGTAGCAATTGCTTTATCCGATGACTAGTTTTTCTTGATCTTGTTCTGCCCCCTCTCTGGCCCTCCTTTGCGGTCGTCCAGGCCAAATGTATACTTATTTATGTAGGGCCTGTAATCCTGTAAATTTGGTCACAATACAAATACATAATAAATACTTACTGTTGTAATTGTATCACCATCTAATTGTCACTCCTTTTACAGAAGTACTTCATCTGATTGGTGAGCCGGACTTTCGAGATGTCCGACTGCGTTGGGAATATGGGAAGGCTGAAGAGGACAATCCCAAAATACTAGGATTCCGAGTACATTACTGCGAGCTACAGGCTTGGGGACGATACCGCTGTAGGACAAAGGTAAAAAAAACTTAGATATTAAAATTCTATATATAATTCTTAAGGGGGCGTCCAATAATTATGTGAGGTAATTTTGGCAATGTTCCGACTCCTTCTCGCTCCTTGATAATACGTAGTGACATTTATGTTGAAGCTAATCACACATGAGAATGATGAAAAGTAGGAGAGAAACATGCTTTATTTTATTTAATCCATTTTTTTTGCAATTTTACACGTATTTGTGGAAATTACTGCTGATATTAGGTAAGAAGAAACCCTCCCCTGCCTCCCCTTGCTTTTATTGAGATTCGACGCGACCTCCTCCCCCCTTAAAAATCTCACTAAATTAATGACTGTCCATTAAGGGGTTAGCGTAAATGCATACATATAATAAAATAAAATTTCTGCATGTTCGAAATCGTATTAAACATATTCTATAGAATTGAATTAAATGGTTTCAGAAAATATTTACCTCCAGTTTATCTTGAGGGAACATTTAGTTTTTATTTCATTAAAATTACATTATTAAAAGTTATAATTTTTTTTAAACGTGGTTGTAACCGCGTGGTCCAACATTTACAAATATCTTCTGGCGCAGTTATAAGTATCTACTTAGATAACTAAAGTCATATTAGATATTATAAATAGTGATCAGACATTCAGGATTCACCTTTTAGCAGGATGCTAATTGTGTATGTCATTTAAATTCTTAGAGTATATTTTGAAGGGAGAATTTAGGAGCATACCCGTGCCTATAGCTATAGTAAAGACAAAGAAATGGATGTAAGTACAAAGTGGATATCTTTCAATTTCTCTATTGTAAAAGTACTTGTATAAACTTTTACTATTGCGAAACACTAATGCGTTTTAAATATTACTACGAGAAAACGCATGTTGTACATACATAGTGAAACTGAAACGCGGGAAATCAACGTTACTGATCGTGCACAGAATAAAAAATATTAGATGTCTAACGTAATGGCCTACTAAAACAGATCATACCACGATAATCATTATTTAAATAGAAAGTCCTTCCTTCTTAATCTTTTTAAATTTTATTATGTCTCGAATAGGTTACATAAAGAGAGAGACATTGATATATTGCATTTGAAACTCTCTACGGTGCATTCAAATTAAGGAATGGGAACTTCGGAGAAAGAAGGTCAAGACTTTCATTGTTACATATTAACTGTGACGAAATGTGGATTCAGCGTGAAACGGCACCGGTGTTAAGGCCGAGTGGCCCTGGCTTTAACTCCAGGTTAACAGTTGCCACTTCGTTCAAACAACGGAGGATAATGGCGCTCTTTGCGCGTCAAAGCGTGACCGTAACGTGACAGAACGCTGTGAAAGGCGACATGCCGCGGCCATTATCTAACGATACCACAATGCACTCTAGTTTACTTATGTTATATCAGGAAATATGACGTTACTTTATTAACGTAATTTTAATATTAACATATCACCCTAACCTAATTAATTTGATTTGAACATTATTTATTATATGTATGGATTAATTTGTTATATATATTTAGTACAGAATATATGTCCAAAAATAACATGATACCACAACGACAATAATTATTTAAGATAATAAATTTTCCTTAGGTAAAAAAATGTTATGTTATTCAAGAATAATCAGCGATTGATATGAGTGTAGAAAGCGTTTATGATTGATGCAGCGTTATTTCACATACAAAAGCAATACAATGTGTTGGAGAATGAGGTCCATCTCTGGTAGGTGGCCACTGTCACCCATGAACTTCTGGTATCAATGATACGATTGGAGTTCTACATGCAGTCTACGGATGCGTTGCTACCACTGAAAACCAACTTGCAACACTTACGATAGGATTTTTGGTATTGATTTCCAGGTAGTCGACAATTCCGAAGAAGAAAGATCTGCGAGAATGATGGGCACTGAATCCCCAACAACAAAACCAACAGTTGGTGTTCGTCGTGGCCGTATCTACAGCACGTACATCAAGGGTCTGCGGATGGCCACTACATACTCCTTCGAAGTTAAACCATTTAAACGCGATGCACGCGACCTATCTGATCCGAACTCCATTGGCTCCAAGATAATCATCGTGCCTACTAAAGGATGTATGTTTGGGTGACTAGACATTAAAATAAATCGATTCGTAAAAAATATGTAAAATATAGACCAATGAAAAAAAGACAACTGTTTAGTAGAATGTAGTTCAATAGGTATACGTCATGGACATTCAGATAATTGCGAAACCTTTTGGACTAAGGGTTTAAAATCAAATAAGGTCCTATATTTTCAGGTCAAAGATGTGTCGATAATATCAATAGTAGGTATAGTCCATAGCATAACATATTATGATAGTATTAAAAGAATAAACGAATGCACTTGAAGTCTACACGATATTACGTGGTCATTGCAAGTCACTAGAAGGTTGCAGTGCTTTGTGCACTTCAGTTAGCCACTAATTCGTATCTTATATTGTTGTATCAAACTTAAATCTTGGTCTGTTTTACAAAAAGTATCTCTGTTCAGTTGGGGTGGCCACTAATCCATATCTAATTACGATTTATCAAGTGTAGATCTACACCCACTCGTAAATTTCAGTTTCAGCCCGCGCCACTCAATGCCTTCCTCACGCTAGCGAGGTGGAAGTATCTACAGGTCCATTCTTCGGAGGTCGAATAGCCGTTGAAGCCGCAGACGGAGGCCCAGAGCGGTGTTCCATACAGGGAAATCCAAATAGTGCTCAAGATGCTTATATACTGCGAATTCATCACGATGAATGTGGCTCTGAAGTCAACGATACCACTGTAGCGACTTATGTCATAGTGCAAGAAAATCTCCCGATATTAACTCACAGTACACGCCGGTAAGTATAAGTAATGGTTTTTTCGAGGATCTTTATATCGTTAGAAATAACTATAATTGTTAACTTTTAGCGTCGTCGAAAATTAGAATTATAATATGACTGATTTTTTGTACCTCTAGGTAGCTGTTTAGAGATATAAAAACGTCAATGTAAAACCTAAGAAAAGTAATATAATGCGTTCTATCCTGACGGTTTACTGTATCTTCTGGTAACTGTACCTACGCTAAAAGTTGGTGGTATGAAAAGTTTGGTAGAACCATACTATAATGGTATGTCTAATGTTACGGTGGAAACATGTGAGTGTCGGCTGACTTGCATATGACCGTATACAATACGTGACACATGCCTCCCACGCATTTCCTACTATGGTGCTTACAGATGTCCGTTTTTGACAGGGTTGACTAATATAAAGATATTAATAATCGATTTAATAACTTCAAATTGAAGTTTGATATCCGTCCGAAATTGAACTATTTTAACCAATGATAAAATGCCATTCTTTTTAAATCGGAAACTTATGAGATTATGTTTTTTTCGCTACGTTATGGAAAATAATGTATCTTTTTTGTACATCGAAGTTTCCGATGGGAAACTTTGTGCAAAATAGACGTAGGGAATAATTATCTAAACTAATTGCTGTTTCAGATTTTTGGTACTCTGCACCTACAAACCGGAGACGTTGACTGTGAGAGCTGGTATTAATTTACCGAAAGCTAACCCTGGGGACGTTTTGATGGACACGAAATCCCACGTAGGTTTCGTTGAACCTTATGATCAGGAATTGGACAACAACGACTTGCAACCTGCTAGGTTAGAGGCGCGGAAAGAAGAATCAAGCCAAAGTATGTATACAAAAATGTAATGAAATTATATAACACAGATAGCTACACGCACCTTCGTTATACTGTACAATGATATGGTTGCCTTAAATAATGTAGACAAGGCAAGATGCGTTCAAAGTTTACTCTGATCAGGGCATAAGGTTCTGGGTTTCATATCTAGTGTCGGTGGTATAGGTAACCATGACACAGATAATAATCTCAGTACCTCTATATAAATTGTTTATTTTATTTATTTTAGTGGGAAAGCAGTTAACCAACTTGGCAACACAGAATCGTTTTTTATGAGATTTGCCGTTTAGTATGTTAGGCACATTAAACTATATAAGTTATGTACGGCTAAAAACAAAGTTAGAGTAAGAAATTTATATTTTTCATTTTTATAGAGCATTATAATTATTAATATTTAAGTAGCAAGCAAGCACACAGTCCACCGGTTAGTAAATGGTAGGGATGTGACTTCACTTATCAGCAATCGATTTTCATATTAATCTATTTTATATTCTAATCAAACAATCGATTTTCCAAAAATCGATGGTTTTACAAAAAATAATCGATATTTTATTGTTTTGAGCCCCCCACATACTTTTCGTTCATTTAGTTGACATTTTTTTATATAAAACATCATAAATAATAGGCACTAGATGGCGTTGCAAGTAATTCTATTACGGTTAAAATATCAAAATTAAGTGAAACTACGAAAAACTAATCTTTTCAGTTATTTAAAGCTAGAACAAAAACCGAAAGAATAAATAATTGATTAATTTAACATCGATTAATTATGTTCAACAAATCTATTTATAAAATCGATTTTTCTAAAAATAAACGATTTATTAAATAATCGATTATTTTTTCACATCTCACTCAGAGGACTAAGATGGTCGTCTCATCTGAATGTTTGTTAGCCGGCATACTTTTACAACGAAATGCAAAAACTGCTTTACGCTAGAAATAGTCATGGCGGTGATACCTAGGGGATCGAACCGTAAATGAAATCGCAATTTATTTTTATTTTTTTATTTATTTCAGGTATGTTCGGTGAAATATTACTAGTGATGTTTCTAGTGGTAGCCGCATTCGGTGGAGTCGCTCTACTCATATGGAAAATGGTTCCTCAATCCGACAGAGATAATATATCCATCGCAACATCGCTATCACGTAGCGGCTTCTTCAACAGACGAAATAGGGATAGATTTTCCGACCAAAGTTCTGTATATTCCATAACTTTATCTGAAAAAGATGAAGGTACGTTGAAGAAGACAAATGACGGCGACAATACTTCTGAAGCCTGAGGATTCATTTACATCTACAGACATTAACTTGCCAGGAAAAAACTATAGTTTCTTGACAGGTACCGCCGCATAGACACGGATGTCTATGCGGCGGTGTTACATAGGGCAGTGCTTTTCAATCTTTTCATGGCATGACCCCCAATGCATGTAAAAATAGTTGGTAAAAGTTGAGTACGTGAAAATATTTCGCGACCCCCCACGTTCGTTGGTTGTATCTTATATTCGAAATGAAATGAAATTTCTCTATTTTGCGTAGGCCTACAGGAGCACTTACAAATTGTCAGTTACAATTTTTTTCTTACATTATCGTCGGATTCATTTCGATTCGATTCAATTAGATAAATATGACATCTATAAAATAATATTATATATTTTATAATTAGGGTTAAATACACATTTGGTACCTACATCAGTCGTCGCCAATCCCATTACAACTGTTTTAGTGAAAATTGGTTTTGGAATTGGATATCGCTTCTTTTCAACTGATACTACGCGACTCCTTTATTAGCCTTGGCGACTTCTTTGAAAAACACTGCCCTAGGATTTAAATACCTAGGAACAAATTGTATAGAATAATACTGTCTGCCAAGTTCTATGTCTGTAGATAATAATGGAGCTTTATAGCTTAATTATAAAATGCATCGTATTTTAATTGCACGTTTTGTTTACACTAACTTGTCACATGTGATATAAGTTTAAAAAAATAACAAATTTATACATATTATTAATACTGAATGTCTGTTTGTAATTGAAAATATCTACATTTTCTAAGTGGTTTTAACGTTTTCTCTGTATAAGTTGATGTTGAAAATGACTGAACTGATTTCGATTGGACTTTAACCTAACTATAGCGGCCTTATAGGGACTTAACACTTTACCAATGCAGTATATACTACATATGGAAGCTTACTGTAAATAATCATGAACACTTTAATGACATTGATCAAATTATGAATCTACTCGTATAACATGGTACCTACTTCCTTTGTGCGTATAATGTCATTAATTTTTTGTTATCTATAAAATATCACATTTTTTACATGTGGCCAGTATTTATGCATTCACTGTAGACACAAATGCCATACAAAGATAGTACTTAGTTAGTTAAGTTTTGTATTTATTTAAGTATTTTATATTAGTTTTAGTAGCGTGGTAATAAAGACTTTAAAACCCACTTGTTTTTTATTTAAAGACTATATCCTTGGGTTCGTTGAGAACAAATTTTCTTTCCATTGGTATATTAGGCAATAAAAATTGGTTGACAATACTGTTCAACTCCTCAAGGGCTATTTGGGAGTGTAGTCTCACTACAGAATCTTCATTTTCATCTTTGTAGAGTTTATTTAGCGTTCTATATATCGGCAGGAGGTTTTCTTTCAGTTCAATTAGGGTATCCTTTCCCAAGCCCTTTAATAAATTTGATATCACCATGACTGCCGCTCTGCGACAATCTATAGCTTTGTCTGTTTCTATTATACTCCATATGCATAATAATACCTGTAATAAGATTGAAGTAATATAAAAATTCAAATTTATGTTAGCATAAATATGTTAGCTTTAAATAATAAATAATTGAAATATAGTATAACAAAAACATAATTAATGTATTTAATCTTTGAGCCAGATATTTTGAGCATATTTAAAAAAAAATAGATTTAAAAAATAGCATAAAGTTGTAGGATTGGTGTTGCCAGTAAAATAAAATTGTAATACTTTTGGGAAATGTAAGATGTGAGAACTCACCTCATAAATAATTGTACCCATTTTGTAATGTAAAACCAATGCAATTTCAGCTAGGTTTGATAATGCTGATGTTCTGATATATGGATCATCATCCCTACAGGCACACAGCATTGTATTGAGAAGTGTTGCCTTATGCACTATAGCCATTTCACCTGCAAATTGATGATTATTATCACTATTAGTACTTTAGAAGCATTTTTAAATTCTTACTAGTAACTACATAAATCCAGTTTTGATATTTACAGTATTGGCAATCTTAATATTCTAATTTTTACATTACAAGGTAAGCAACTTAGTAACTACATAAAGTTGAGATTATTAAACATTTTTGTTCTTATTAAAACATTTTAAACTAATCTAACCTATCTATAACGAACATCATTGTAATAAATTACATGATATAATGAATATTATCTAATTCCCTTCAGTTTCGTTATATGGAGGTTGCATTGTTTTGGCACTTATTTATTATGAGAGCATCTCATTTAAACTTTAATAACCTACCAAGTCTTTTAGTGACTTTTACTATAATATCACCAACTTTCATCCTCAGTTCTGCTGCACTATTTTCACTTTGATTAGTGTGGATGGTATCTTGCATTTTAGATATTTGTAGAAACTCTCTACATAGGACAGCTAACACATCCTCTGTACAATGAGTAGCTAGTGATGCTATACCATTTATAGCAGACAAGTAAATATAAGAGTCTGAATCTTTTAGTTGTTCCTGAAATTAATAAAAGTATAATGAGTTTACAATATAATTTTGTTATTAGTATTTGAATTAATGAATGAATTTTGAATGAATGAATGAATGAATATATTAATTTAAAAAATGTACCTGTAATAAACATAACACATAATGCCTTTTTGATATTGTCTCTGGATCAGTGGCATCTATTAGTTTAGTTAATTCCATTATGCCATGAGCTCTTACAGGGAGCAAATTATCAAACACATCAGACAGTGCCTTCTCATATGCACTGTTGACTTGCTTTGGGTATTCAGAAGATATAAAAGAAAGTATGTCTTTACAAAGAATTGCATTATAATTTGAATCATCCTCTGCAATTTTCTGCAATGCCGGTACTATACAATGTAATTTTTTTTCTACATCTGGAGACCTGTTAATATTTGACAATATTGTATTCAAAAGTACTAAAGCAATGGTGATATACTCTTCATTTGTGTTAATATTCTTCAAAAGTAAGTTCTCTACAAAATTTATAACAATCATAGGATTTGTCTTGAGAGCCATAACAGCATTGGGTGATGATGAGATTTCTGTAAGCAACTGTAGTATATAAGATTGATTTTCTTCATAATCACTTATAAATTGTATATCATCTTCCAATGTAAACAATTTTTCATTACTTTTGCTATCTGCATCTAGAGATATGAACAATTCTAAGCATGAACTAAAGAGCTGCTGTATAACATTATTGTTTGTGGTTGTGTTAAATAGTTCTATTAATTGCAATGTTGCTTTTTCTTTTGGATAATCATATTCAGAGACACATTTTATTGCAAGTCCTGCATCATATTCTTCAACAGATACAAGTAATTCAGTTGTATTGCCAAATAAACATCTCTTCACAACTGAAACCATTTGCTCTTGGTTTAATAATTCCAAACATTTTAAAATAATATCCTTAATTTTTGTTTTAAATTGTTCCTTGGTACATGATATGCCTAGCAAGTAGAGGACATACACGTTGGATGCCAAAATTGTTGCAAGCCATTCAAATTTTATAACACACAGTATACAGTGTAATATATTTATTCTATGTTCTACTTCCTGTGGTGTAAGAATGATTGTACCGGGCAAATTTGCTTTGGTTAATAGCAGTTCTGTATCTAGGCACTGAGTTATGTCTGTCTTTAAGTTTCTTACACATTTAGAATGAGGATATTTTTCATGCAAGTTCAAAATACATGTTATAGCTGTTGCCAAATATTGTATATTGTTAAGAGTTAAAATTTGCTTCAACTGGCCAGTAATATTATTGAGATATTCATTTTCATTCAAGTTTCCATGTTTTGTTGCAACTATTTTGCAAATCATGTCAATTTTCTTCCAGTCATGACCTGTGTCTCCATCGTAGTTCTCTATAAAACATCTTATTAAGCTGAGCAGCCCTCCTGGAGCAATTAAACGCCGACTCAACTCCTTGGCAATTACCCTTTTAACGAAAGCTGGTGTTGTTTGGTCTGTCACATTCTGTAGCACTAATAATTCTTTCATTAGCATTGGTTGAAAACAATTGACTACGAGATTCTCATATATCCGTAAATATGTCTGTTTGTCTGCATTTAGTTTACTATACATATCCTCGGTCATTGTAAAGTTTGTATAGGTTCCAGGTTTTTTTAAGGGAGCAAACGACAACTGTATCAAAGAGGCTAAGTAATCACAGAGATGGAAAGTTGTGAGGATACTCTTAAGTACTGGCACTTCATAACATCTGGTGAAAAAGTCTGTACAGGCGACAAGGATATCGTATTTTTGCTCGTCATTTAACATAATTTGTTGCAGAACTTTTGTAGATATGCATCTCTTTGTTAAACATATTCCTAGTCCAGGAATAAGACATTGCGAGGTCCCGAAGGATACAATAAATTGGAAACATTTTCTCAATAATTTCTGATTTTTCACGCTAATAAGTATTGTGGCATCACCTTTTATCTCATCAGATAATTCATCGATTTCCTTAAAAATACTGTCCAGAAATTGCTTCACTGAAGTAAATGTATTCTTGGCTGAATCGTTCTGGTGTCCCGTACCGTGTTTTAAGACATTACACATAAGTTCTGATTCATGATCTGTAAATGATAAAGCATCGAATAAGCAACTTGAGGATGCAATAACTTAGATTTACATAATGATGTAGTTTTTCCGATGTAGAGCACATACCTATTTCTATGAGTTTTTCTATACGTTTAAATAATTGGTTAATTTTAGCCATAATTATTTAGCTTATAAACAAAGTCAATTTTTTACTGCAAGAGGTTGCAATTTGCGATCGTCCAATCTAATCTAAATTAAAATAAATCTGTCAGTGTCACTGTCAATAATGCCAATATTATTAATATTGTTGTCAACACTCATGTTCCGGTAAAGATATCGATACGAATGTGTTCGACTCGGATACGAAATTATCGGCTCACTGAATTTAGCCCCACGTTTTTATATATATTTTTTTGAAGTGTGCAATAAAGAGTATTTTATTCTATTCTATTAGTACGACGTTCATTCGTACTACAAAATACGAAAGTAAAAATTGTTTGTTTGTTTTTTAATTTATGTATAATTAATTAAACAAAATATGTTGTCCCTTACGTTGCTCCCCCCCCCCCACTTAATTTAAATCCATACTTTTTTTAAGTAATTATTTTTTTT
>DWNE01002394.1:0-18994 GCA_018249875.1 Cecropterus toxeus | reverse complement strand
TCACGTTTAAGAAATTTATGAGTATTTGCTTTAAGTTTTAACTAATTTTAACTAAATCCCCTATAAATTT
The DNA here is from genome assembly GCA_018249875.1 of Cecropterus toxeus. Classification (NCBI taxonomy): domain Eukaryota; kingdom Metazoa; phylum Arthropoda; class Insecta; order Lepidoptera; family Hesperiidae; genus Cecropterus; species Cecropterus toxeus. The sequence continues at coordinate 18,924 of DWNE01002394.1, read as the reverse complement.
CAATTCGATACGCCAAGAAAAAAAAAGTGGGCCCTCAATCCAGATGCACGCACATCGTTAAAAACATTAAAACAAAAGACTGCTTATAACGAAATTTTTGTGTATAATGATATACTCGTATATGTAATTTAACGCTTATATGAGTTTTTGTCAGAAAAGTAAAGTAAATGTATTACAATATTATATATATTGTAATACGTTTACTTTACTTTTTAGGTATAAAATAGTAAAATTGTAAAAAAAACGTCCCTCCCCCTTTTTCCTCTATTTCCAGACGCCATTTTTTTAAGTTATGTAGCCTATGTCACTATGCAAACTGTGACAATTCTATTCATATGTCATACGTCACAATCTGTTAAGTCATTTGGGCTGTAGCGCGGGCAAAAAAATGAAGATACATACAAACATACATACGCTCAAATACATTACCCTTCTTCTGACGCGATCAGGTGAAAAGAAACAATAGCTACTAGCGAGCCTGTGTAGTTTATCAAAGTGAAACTTCTTCAGAATCGTTGGGATTTGAAACTTAAACGATTATACGAAAATGCGTTGCAAAATCAGCTGTCGCCACTAGAACTAGATGGCGCTGTAACCTTTTCTGAATCACGCTAACGATTTTATTTTTTAGTTCGTATAAGACCTCAAGTTTGATATATGAAATATTAAATGTCCACAGTCTACAGGAACTACTTTATGTAAAATTATTAATTATTAATTAATAATTTTTAGTATTAATATTATATTATTATGTCTTGCAAGGTGGTAGAACTAGTGTTTTTGGAGCGGGAAGGTACCACCTCCACCGCTCCTATTTCTAGCGTGAAGCTGTTCTTGCGTTTCATTGAAAGAGTGTGGTTGCCGGCTCTTTTACATATAGGGCGACCATCTTAGTCCTCGGAAGTAGCAACGCATCTGTCATCGACTTCCGATAGAACCCCTGTTCTATATGAAGTGGCTTATAAATGTCCATTGGCGGCAGTAGCCACTTACAATTAGGTAGACCGCATGCTCGTATGCAGCTTCAATCTGATAAAAAAATGTCTCGTAGGCTACTTTTCAGAAGTTTCACTTCAGAATTACACACACTATTTTCTATTTCCATTTCATATACCCTAATTAATATTTTGTTGCTGGTACGCACACAAACATTTACAGAGACCCTGACTAAATTAATGGTGTCGGCCTCAAATAGTATCATTCATCTACCCGTGAACATCTTAGGGATATAGCATACAACTAAGGGATTTATTAACAGGAGATGAAAAGGGTTAGTTAGGTATAGGTGGCAATTATTCCTGTCTTGAAGGTATCATCTGCTTGTGAATACCCTAACTACCTAAGGTGTAAAAAGATTTTATGAAGTGTTATAATTGGAGTGAAACTTCTATATCGACATATAAGAAAAATTTGCCGTCACATTTTTGGTTTACGCGCCACTTTTTTCTGTTACGCGCCATATTTGTTAAATATTTTTCTAATAATGCTATGCCACATCTAAACAAAGTAGGTCCATAACAAAATAATTTTTGATGAATATTCTTCTTAATAATTTATCAGTCGTATTTTTATGAACGGTAGACCTATTTCTAAGGCTCGGTCATTGTTCGTATAAGGGCGCAACTATTGAGTTATATAAAAAATTCCTACCTAATTTCCATTCCAAATAATCAAAGAGAAGAAAACACGGATCCTGAAGAACTTAGTAATAATCTAAATAACGCCATCCACGAACGAACTTTCCCAATACAAGATTTAGCTAGAAATAGGTCAAGCTGTACCAATCCTATCTGGGTTCAAAGACACATTACTCTAAGCCGGCACTACAGTAGCGTTTCTACTGGTTTATGTGAAGCTTTATACAATTTATATTTGTCTATCAGCTTCTGATAGTTCACTATTGGATATAGGCCTCTCCAAATAAGTTATATTGGCATTACTTAACTTAAAAATAATTATAATTTTACCAGATGGTAAAATCAGTGTAATTCGACCGGGGAAGTAGCACTGTCAAAATTATTTCTATCTTGAAGCAGTTTTTTCGTTTCGTTGGAAGGGTGTGATTACTGGCTCACTTATATATGAGGCGACTATTCTAGTCCTCGGGAGTAGCAACGCATCTGTGATCGACTAGAGCCTCTGTTCTGTATGAATTTGCTTACAGATGTCCATGGACAGCGATAACTACTTACCATCAGGTGCGCTACATGTTAGACTGTACGCTCGCATAAAAACAAAAATTTCAAAAAAAATTAAATAAGTAATACCTAATAGAATTTTATTAAGGAACTTGCCAGTTTTTTAGTCTCGCAATAAGCTTTTCAATACAGCAAGTATCGCAAAAATTAGTATAGTAATTGTTTTGAGAAACTCAGACAAAGAAGTCATCATAAGTGGTATATATATAAAGGAAAAGCGCTGTTTTCACAACAAATGAGGAGCGAGGTTAACACAATTAATAACCCGTTGATTAACGCAAAGGCTTTATAGTAAACAAAATATGAGCAAACATAATTACGTGTCCGGTAATAATTACAGCATTTTAATGGGAAATTTACTTTACAGGTCCCCGTGTTGATGAGTTGACTGGATGGACTCCCACGAGTAGGTAAGTTGGTTTAATCGTACTTAGAATCTGAATCGGCATCAAAATCTTAATCCGAATGAGTATCATTGTCAAAATTAGAATCATAATCTGAATGAGACTCATTATCTTAATCAGAATCTTCATTATCTTCTTCATCTTTGTCTTCATTGTTATTCAGCTTAGAATCTTAAATCGTCATTATCAAATCAGAATTAAAATCACGATCATTTAATTGCGTGGCAATTGCATTGATAATCGGACAATCGGATCGGACGGATGATGTTCAATTTGATAATCGGATGTAAAAATCTATTGTCTTCTTTATTTTGAAAAAGCAGGAGGTCATATGTGCAGCTGTATGCATTTTTTGTAACATATACTACCAGCAAATGACCATACAGTCTTCCTGATTGCTAACATTGCTGCTCATGGACGTGTAATGTAACCCGTTATTATTTAAGTCCTGCCCGAAGTTCTACAGACGCGTTGCTTTCGAGAAGTACGTAAGTTTGATCTTCTCGCGTGAGTTAGATGAGATCAAAGTTGAACTATTTGTGATTTGACGCCAGAAGTACTACAATCACATCAGAGTTATTCAAGTTTTTGAATTTTGTCTCATTCTTAAAAAATGACAATACATCTGTGTTCACTCCAAATATCAATGGAAGAACTATTTTTACCACTTCTATTGATATATTATAGTGTCATCGTCAACCCATTATTGTCCTACTGCTGGGCATGGGTCTTCTCTCAGAATGAGAGAGTTTTAGGCCATAGTCCACCGCGCTGGCCAAGTTCGAATTGACGATAATACTGAACTTCACATTAATTCTTTTATTTTAAGATCCACATAAAAATATTGTTTTATAATATGGAAGTAGTACAAGCAGTCCACCTGATGGTAAGGGGCCACTGTCACTGATAGATATCTGATAAGATTTGAGAGTTGCTTCCCCTGAGGATTAAGTTGGAACGTTTTAAGCATTAAGCGTTTATTGCTTTAAATTTCCCGCCAGTATCTTGCTAAGTCTAAAGGAAATACGAAAGTAATCGACCTCAGAATTGACTTGGAAACAAACAGTGTGTTTGTTGGAGTTTCGAACTTGAGCAACTTTTGTCTATCTTGATAGAAAAGTACTTTCTCTTAAGTTTGTTTCCAGATAAAGGGCGTACTAAAGGGCTCTTCCGATTATGTACCTCGTTACTGATCTTTGAGTTAAAGATATTGACTTACGCGTGTTTATCGACTTTTTGGCTTTTTGACTTTTATAATATGGAAGTAGCAAGCGAGCATACAGTCCACCTACATTTCAACTTTGAGCATAGGCTTAGCAACTCGTCTGTGACTAATCTCAGGTACGAATCTGATCTTACGTAGCATTGATTACATATATCCATGGGCGGCAGTAACCACTTACCATCGGGTGGACTGCATGCTCGTTTACCCGCGTGGTGGAGCGGTCACCATACCGGCGTAGCACGCAGTGGGTCCCGGGTTCGATCGCCGGCCACACAGAAATGTGAATGATGAGTTTAGATTTCTGTTCTGGGTCCGGGTGTTTACGTATTTGTCATTGGGTCCATTTATATATGGCACCCACGATACAAAAGATAAACCTACTGTGGGTTTATGAGTGTATAAATCGTTTAGCTTTAGCGTTTAGCGTTTAACTTCAATCAGGTGAAAAAAAAAACTTCACACCACACCTAGCAGTTGTACCTTCCATTTTAATACGTTAAAATGCGAGGTACATCAAACTTTTTGTAACCATCGACGAACGTGAACTTATAAGTCAATGAATCCAAAACCATGAACCCATACACGAGTAACGGTGTCAGTTCAAAACCAGATCTTTCTGACTAACGGTGTTAATTGCCGTTCGAGAGTACTGCCGTGTATTTCAAAAAGCAATTTGTAGATACTCGCAAATGCATTGAAACCTCGACTGGTGCGAAGTAGATACTTTGTACCCGGAAATATATTGCTTCTGGGCACGCCTATGTGTTATGTTTCTTTATTTTCGTAAATTAATGTACATTTTCATACAAAATTGAAGAACTTTTTATATACAATCCGATGAGCCGCGTAGCGCAACGCTCTTCATTCCGGTCTGACACGCATGATTGATGAGTTAAGATTCAATTCTAGGTCAAGCATTAAAAACAAATTTATCTGCCCAATCCTATAATGAAGTTTCGTTGCAATTTTTTGCAAAAGTTGCTAAACTTCGCTCAACACTGTTTTGCAGCGCCAAGCGAATGTAGCTAATGCCTTGTGGCTGTATTTAGAGAGTCATTTGACCAATATTCCTGGTAATCTCCCTTATTAGTACATTATTTGATGCTTTTCAAGCTTCTAAAATCTCAAATAAGTTTTGAAAATGAAATCTAATATTTAACACTAATATTACCGCGGAATTGGTACATTTTAATACTTTACGGGTACTCGCGATAGGCGTTTTTAGAATTACTTTTAGACGTTGTCGAAATTAACAATGGTATAAAATCGAAAATGTTTCTTAGCCTACAAGTAAAATATTCTAATTGGAGCGATATAGTAATCTAAGCTTCCCTAGGGCCCCTAGTTCCCTAGTGCCGTGCTCAGAACATAAAAAGGGTTGCACCACACACCGAAAATTCACCCGCAGTATTTCACAGAACAAACGCCATGCGTTCCGAGCTGCGACGCCCCATAAATTCAAATTGAGCGTACATTAATGCAACACCATGAACGCTCCCTGTTTCGTGGTAATTTCATTAATCTCAGCTTAATTTATGCATAGTTAACCGTTGTTAAACTACGCCCGCGCTGTTTGCTTACGAGATGGGGTATAATTAGATCGGGATCGTGTTTGAACTAAAGCTTATTGCGAAGCTCTGAGTCAGATGGAGCTCACGCTTGGCGGCCGGCCAATCTTTTATTCGGATTGTCTTTGGTAAATTCACCTTTTCTTTTACTTGTATCTTTTTTGGCTTTGTAGATACTATGAAAAAGATAGTAGGTACATTCTTTAAATGTTTATTATTTTAGTATATATCTAAACAACCTCTAAAATATTAGAATCTTACATGAGCTTATTAGTATTAGTACTTATATCATGATCCCTCAAATATCTCTAATTATGAACTAATTAAGAACTAATTTGGAAAAACTTGGAAACATTTATATATTTCCCATAACACATACATAAAACAAGAAGACAAGTGTTTAAAAATGATGGTAATAAGTGTAATAATGGTACCTGTGAAGTCTAAACGTTAAGTCCTTACACCTTTTCCACTCATCGTCTTCCTCGTTGTTTCTCCATCGCTGAAGATTGTGCCCATGAAAATCCTGTCTTTGAGAGCTTTATGTGCTAATATTCTCCATTCTATACCGTTTTCTGCTATTCTTGGAACAGTCGCCTCATTTAAACTGCCGGCGCTGATCAGGGTGACAATTTGGTCACACCATCGGATAGGTAATCGACCGCGAGGTCTAATTCCTTGTACCTTACCCAGCTCCACCAACTTGTCGATGCGGTCTGCTAATCGACGAGTGGTGTGACCTCAAAAGCCGAGGATCCTCTGGTACCAGATAATCGATAATCAGATTTATACACAGTTGTCAATATAAGGAACCATTCTAATTTAGAGTATAAGATTCTTTACAAATATTGATGAATGGCAATGATTTTTTATCAGGTGGACATCATCGTCTACCCATTACTGTCCCATTGCTGGGCAAGGGTCTTCTCTCAGGTTGAGAGAGTTTAGCCTATAGTCCACCGCGCTGGCCAAATGCGAATTGGTAGACTTCACACGCCTTTGACAATTCTTTTTTTAGAGAACTCTCAGATGTGCAGGTTTCCTCACGATATTTTCCTTCACCGTAAAGCAGTGATAATTAAACTCTAATACGCACATAATTAAAAAAAAAAATCAGTGGTGCGTGGTGGTTTCTAGGATTCGAACCTCGGACCCTCGATTGAGAGGCCGAGTTTCAACCTATTACTGCTCCGTATCAGGTGGACTACTGTATTAAATATGCAATGCAACTGTAATCTTGTACAAATATCCGAAAGGGGGTATAAAATGCATGTTTAATAAACTGCACCAGCAATACAATAGGAAACATACCACGTTTCGTATTCAGCAAAAACAAAACCGAATTGCGTAGAAGATTCCACTAGCAATGAATAGTTTACGAAGTCTGAGTAGGTTTTAATAAACGATTAACTACATCGGGTTCCGGAATGCTGACTCGAAGTGAGCTGTTTTCCAATGAATAAGTAAAATTTCAGTATGCATTCACGCGAGAAGTTACAAACGTACTAGCATTTGGAATATACACGTTATTGTGTTTTTTAGGGTTCCGCACCCAAACTAAAACGTAATCTTATTAATCTTAGCCCCATTTTTCTGGTGTCCGTCTGCTTTTCTTTTTTTCTTCTTTAAAAACATAAACGCTTTCTACACTCATAGCCCCACAGTAGGATTTTCTCCTGTGTCATGGGTGCCATGGACACACAAAAACGAATACACAAACTGGGTCTGGGCCTAGAACAGAAATTTAATCTCATCTTTCACATTTCTGTCTGGCCGGGGATCGAACCCGGATCCCACTGCGTGTCAGACCGTTATGGTGACCGCTCTGCCACGTGAGTCGTCGTCTGTCAGTTGTCAAGCTGTATTTCATGAACCATGATAGCTAGACAGATGAAATTTTCACAGATGATTTCTCATATGAAAGTAAGCCAAAAATCACAACAACACCACTATAATGCAACAACTGGTTCAAGCTAGATATAGGTACCGTACTCGTTTTACCATCTTCCCTATGTTTTTGTTGTTTCTGTCATCAGCTCTACCATTTTAGAGGGTATCTTCTTTTAGTATAAGACGGTTTCGCTAGATTCGTTTTTGCTGCACACTAACTTGTAGAAGAACTCCCTACCATGCATGGAAGCTCTTCTTCAAATCTCGCGGTGCATTGGTGACTTCTCTGGTGTAGCAAATATCCATTAAAGACCCAGTTGCCCTGAGACCGGGTACCGCTGAGTTGTAATTAAAAAAATATCGTATTAATTATACGATTGATGATAATGAAATAAAATAAAAAAAATTCTTCGTGAATAATTGATATCACTTTTGGTGAATCTATTATTCACAGTTTTCTCTAAATGGAGTTTACTAGAGTAGTAGAGATTAGAGATTTATTGGAGTAGAGCATCACAGGACCATCATTTGATATAGTACTACTACTCAATTCTACCGATATTAGGATATAAATTGATCTAGTGTAGTTTATGTAGAGATCTCACAAACGCAGGAACGCCACTACTCTACTCTCTACCATCATTATTCCTTAATAATAAAGATTAATGATAAACTCTAAAATTGTTTTTATTATATTTATAAGTATACTATGTAAAATACGGATTTATTTTTCAGATCTACGTCATACAAGAAAACAAGGAGAAAAAATGAGACGATATCATTCTATACGAAACATTACGGTAAGTTTTTTAATACTAATAATTGTAACATTATTTTATTTTATTTAGGTCTAGTGCATTATAATATTACACAATTGTTATATCGAGTCAAACAGTTTAGTAGACCTTAATGGGCATACAGTAAATCCAGTCATTATCGGGTGTATGTAGTAGTTATCTCTAATATACTAGCAAAAAATTAACAGTTATAAAAAAATCCAAATTGGGTGATCTTGAATGAGCTGTCACTCCGTAAAAATTGATGCAAAGACAAAAGGATGAACGAAGGATAATTATCGTTAGTAATATTTTTACTTTAAAGTGTCCCCAGAAATTCCTGAAAAATTCAAAGCGATCGCAATAAATGTTTGTTTGATTTTTAGATGAGTAAATATCTCGTTTCATGAGGATCTACCTGCATTCCCACATACGTTAACGCTCAACTAAATACTTGTCTAACGAATTTCAAGTTGTATATATTGTGTTGTACACGCTAAGCCACGTGTGACCTTCACCCCTCTGACCTCCGGCTCTCCCTCACTCCCATCCTTCAAAGGTTTCTCCTTCAAAAATGATAAAGGCTTAGATAACATTAATTTATCACAAAGTAAATGTAACTAACGCCCGACGTCTCTTCCGCGCCAAAGAAGCGAAAAACAAACACTTCAATAATTTTGAATCGATCTCTCGTGCTACTTAACTAGATGAAACTTTGAAAAGAACTAACAAGTATTCCCCGAAGCAATAGAAAGGAATTACGTCGAATAAAACTTTAGTAAATGGATTAAAGCGACATCGCAGGGGGCTCTTAAACGATGAGGTAAAGATACTTAACTTTCTAAACTCGAGATCAATATCGACTGGAAATGCCATTGTATTCTTATATCGCACAATGAACAAAAGAGACCGAAAACAAAATTTCAACAAATTTAGTTTAGTACTTGAAGAAGAAATGCCTAATAACGTAGACTATCGTTTAAAGAAGTAAAACGTTGCAGTTTTATTCTAAAAAGGGAGAAACTTTAACAACCGCGTGCTGAAAAAATCTCCACATAATTGAAGGATAATTTTGTCATTTCTCGTGTCAAATAACGTTTTAAATGCGTTAGTCTAGGGTAACGACGTGCAATTTTAATTTGTAAGGCAGATTTTTTTCTAAAATATGTGGAGTTTTAGAAAATGCGAATGTTTATATGGTATTTTGTAGACTAAAATGTTTCTAGGGTTGCAAAATTTTTAATAATTATTTATCAAAAAACATCCAGAGAAATGGTCAATATTGATTTTAGGAAATTAACATACATAACATTACTAATTTAATATTAATTCTTACAAAGAACTTTAACTTTATGTAACATGTAAGTTATGTTGCATAGTCGTAATGCGCGCACTTTCACCGGATCAATTCGTATGTCGTTTCCAGTTCCTTTAACTCGGTGTCCCAATCTGATGGGCTCGAGATTTCTGATATTCTTTTCCCAACGGATAACGAACATCCAAACTTAATGATGTTCTATAAATCATGGCTTCACGGTGTCCTGTTTCTAAAAAGGCCGTATCTAAAAGGTGCGGCTAAATATTTCAATGGAGCGTTGGATGAGATTAATGATTGTTTTAAAAATCGTGTACTTGAGGGGTTGATAAATTACGGCCTTTAGAAATAAATATTAATATTATGCTGAAATGTGTTTGACCTGATTTTGTATTATCTTTATATAGCTTGAATTATATATGTTTAGCGGGGACGCTGTGTCTCCCTAAGTTTAGTGTAAGTAACTTGTTTTCTGTCTCTGTGTACCAACCTATGTTCAACGTTTTGTGTATCTATTTGGTGTTGTGTCTTAAGCTATATATATATCTATCTAATGTTATAGTTGGTTTGTCTGTTAGTAAACAATTTCAGACAGACAATAAACTTGGCAGACACCGAGAGACATACTAATTATCGAGAGACATACTATTACCGAGAGACATAATAAGAGTAATTAGTTCTGAATAAAGAAAATTCACAAGTTGACACACACATATACGCATTTTTCAATATCTCTCACTCAAACATACACATACATGTTAACACGTCTCCCGCACATTTTTTTCTTATGTTTAGTATTAAGTTTTTAAATTTAATAGTGGACGTATGTTTTCCGTGCTATAGTTTTTTTAATCCAAGCCTTGGATTTCATACTTCATATTAGGGCAGTCATTTATCACAGTTACATCAAGTTCCAAATAGTTTTAATTTTATTTCATTACAGGAACAAGATTTAAAAGAGACCTGGTTTCGGGAAATGTGATGATCACACAACATTTTACAGAGAAGATCATAACACCGGGCGAGGACGTAAGTATTTCTATGTTGTTTCTAGTTATTCAATATGTTTTCTGTGCAACGCATGATCGGCCAAATTACTTTATGTCCTATCTAGCTCAAATCAAAGTTACCAACGCACATATCAGGTTCGGTGACTATTTTTTTTATCAGACTGAAGTAGCAAACGAGCATGCAGTCCACCTGATGGTAAGTGGTCGCTGCCACCCATTCACATTTGTAATTAACTCCAGATACGTTCAGTAGTACCAGCAGTGAGCCGAATGCGTTGCTACCTCTGAGGACTAAGTTGGAACACCTCGGATAAGTATGTCTCCATTACCACTCCCTCCAGAACACAGCAATGCTTAAAACTGCTGTTATTAAGCAGCAATAGACGTGTCGGTTGTGCATCCGGCGTATGGGATGCCCCCCTAAATTTAATATATATATTTTTTTATACAAAATTCGGAAAGCGGTTTACATAATACACTTACCCACCTAGTTTCAACTCTATAGTCTTAATAGTTTCCGAGTAAAGTGGTTGTGACATACGGACAGACGGACAGATGGAAGGACAGACAGACATGACGAATCTATAAGGGTTCCGATTTTTGTCATTTGACTACGGAACCCTAAAAATAATAAAGGCATAATATGAAAGTGCCTGGCAAATAAGACCTTTAACTATAATCCTTGTAAACTTGAGTTGGATACGAGTACTTCTGTATCATATTTTGTTTGAATAAAGGCATAATATCAAAGTGCCTGGTAAATTAGAGTATTAACTATAATCCTGGTAAACTTTACTTTGCTACTTCTGTATCATATTTTGTTCGAATAAAGGCATAATATTAAGTGACTGGTAAATTAGACTTTTAACTACAATCCTTGTAGACTTCTCTTTGCTATTTCTGTATCATGTTTTGTTTGAATAAAGACATAATATCAAAGTGACTGCTAAATTAGACTTATAACTATAATCAGGGTAAAATTAACTTTGCCATTTCTGAATCACATTTTATTTGATAAAGGCAAAAATTCAAACTGACTGGTAAATTTGACTTATAACTTTAACCCTGGTAAACTTTACTTTGCTACTTCTGTATCATATTTTGTCTGAATAAAGGCATAATATCAAAGTGCCTGGTAAATTCGAGTTTTAACTATAATCCTGGTATACTATAAACCAAGTAAAAGCTTACTGCGCCATAAAAAAACATTGTTAAAATAGCAATGAAAATTTTAGCTTCAATTTTCAGGTACGTTCAAATATGACTGCTGAATAGTAAATATTCGTGCAAACTACAATCGTCCAACGTTTTGTATTCATTTGACCTTTAAAATATCGTGTTTATTCATAGGCCGCTACTGAAATTTTAAATTTAATAAAAACAATCCCCTAACTTGTTTTGTTTGAATCAGATTATGGAGTTATGAATTCTGTTATCCCGTGAAGTTTTCCATTTGATGTTTCATTAGCGTTCTCTATCAAAATGGTTTTTGTCATAAAGATCATTTTGGTTTTTAGCTGACTGCGTCCTTATAACGCAGTAAAGGGTAGCTGTTTTCGAGAGCATATTCGATATTGATGACCTCTATGGCGAAGTGGTCACCATACTGGTCTGACACGCTGTGGATCCCGGGTTCGATCCCCGGTCAGACAGACATCTGATTAATGAATTTAAATTCTGTTCTGTGTCTGGCTATGTATGTGTCTTTGTGTGTCCATGGTATCCACAACACAGGAGAAAATCCTAGTGTGGGGCTATAAGACTAGAAAGCGTTAAAAAAAAAGATATTTATGCATGTCCATTTCTTCAGCACGTTCTCTACCCTAAAGGACTTGACGGATTTTGACGTTGAGTGTGGTTGGATTTGCCTTAATTGTCAAAGAGACACAAATTACATTTTTTTTTCAAAATGACGCATGAGTATCAATAAAAGAGGATATTTTTTTAACCATAATAAATGAATATCAGTCACAAAAAAGACGAACCTGCTGAGTTCCTTGCCTCAGTTAAGGTCTTGTTCGGATCTATAACTTACTATAATTTTAAACGTGATATATGTGAAAGCCTGTACAAAATAAAGATATTTATTTCCTTTGCAATTTTACACAAAATATCGGCAAAAAGAAATTCAAAATCGCATATCGTGAGTACCCGTAACATATTAAAATGAATTTTACACGAAGTACAGACATGCGCAATTTTAATTTACGTTATTTTGTGTAACTTATGTTCTAGATAAGCTTGCAATGCAGTGCAACGGCGAGCAGGCCACCGCGTTTCATATGGGAAAGAGATGGAGTAGTCATATCTTCGAACACAGATTCTAGGTAAGTGCAAAAAAATATACAAACGAAACGAAAAATACAAAGTTTTTCCAATTCTTGGTTGTGATTCATATTACTTCCATTTACTATACCGGTTTCACTCGCGATGTCTTACCAACATTTAATTGTAAATTGTATTTGTAATTTAGGGTGACCGCTTAATATTTACAAAATTATATGTTCATGTGAAGTTGAAATATACAATCAAATTTTTAAATTTTATAAATATGCTAAATTAAGAGGCTGAAATGTGATCATTTACTGTAAGTCTCATTCGAAAACTCAGAGTCGCTCAATGCTATGGAAATGGCAATGTTTAGTTTTTCACCACGAGACATGATGCTGAACGATAGAATCCGTAGACCACCACCCGATTGAATACCACAACTACAGAACTTCATTTACGGTACTTATTTTTCAGCCCTATTTTTGGAAAAGAAAAAGTTACTATGATTGCCAGATTTCGATTTTTTCAGATACATTCTGGGACAGATGATGTCGTCGTCAGGCGTTGGTGTGGTATCACACCTCAACATATCAAGAATGAGGGTGGAAGATGGTGGCCTATACTCTTGTATAGCTTTTGAAGGAGATTCTAGTACCAGTCACATTGCTAGAATTGATGTTTACGGTAACATTCTTTCTAATATCTTTACTTCAATATAAAGACATTTGTTGTATTAATGTTGATTTTAACATTCGGTTGATTATAGCGTCATCGTAAATCCACTATTGCCCTACTCGGCAGAGTAAGTTCCAGGCCATAATCTACCGCGCTGGTCAATTGCAAATTGGTAGACTTCACACACCTTTGAGAATTTTTTTCGAGAGCTCTTAGGTGTGTAGGTTTTTCCCACGATGTTTTCCTTCGTCGTTAAGCAGTAATAATTCATTTTATTTTGCTAATTTATATTATTAGATTATACCGTCGTAGCACTGCAATTTGATACTGTTGATTTGATAGATAAAGAGTTAATAAAAATGTATTTTACAGGTCCACCTTACATAAGAACGCTACCTCCTATCAAAGTGCAAAGTGGAGAATCCTTGAAATTAAGATGTCCTTACTATGGATACCCAATAAGGTAAAATCGGATAATATTCAGTCTAACACGTCTCTTGAATAGTTATTATGTTTTTGGGACTTCTAATATTAAAAATAACATTGTCCGGCCTGAGAAAGTATTTTTTTAAATTCGTAGTAGAAACTATTACATAACATATATTTTTAAACAAAAATAGCATACGTGCACGCAGTACGCCTAATGTTGAGTTGTCACTGACACCTATAGGCACCTGTGAGCAACTTCATATAGAACAGGGGTTCATCTGAATACAATCACAGGTGCGTTGCCACTTCGGAGATTAAAATGGTTGTCCTATATGAAGAGAGCTGGCAACCACACCTTAGATCGAAAGAAAGGAACCGTATCACGTTAAATATAGGTGTACCTGGTTACGACACCGTACTATACTTTTCCTACCACCTTGTAAGTTTTGAAGTGAATCTTCTTTAGAATCGTTGTGATTTGAAACTTCTATGTATATTATCTATATTAAACTTTAATTCCTGCTATGTATATATTTATCTAATCAAAAACAAAAATGTGAAAAAACGCCAAGTTATTGTCTGTCAAGCCTTTAAAAGAATTGGGATCTAAATTGCTCTAAAGTTCATTATATTATTGTAAAATTTTAACGTACAAAAATGTATAAAGTCGTTAAATAAATTTAAAATACAATTTCTTGTATTGTTACAATAACACTGTTTTCCACTTAATAATATAACTCTGTTAAGTTTTAACAAATAATTTATTTACACTTAATATTTTTTGAATCTATACTAATATTATAAAGCAGTAGAGTTTGTTTGGTCGAACGCGCTAATCTCAGGAACTACTGGCTTGAATTGAAAAAAATATTTTTGTGTTGAATAGTAAATTTATCGTGGAAGGCTTTAGGCTTTATAACATCACGCTATGTTTGTTTGTTTTTAGATTATAGATTTTTTGTTTATAGATTGTTCTCTAATAAACGCGGGTGAAACTGCGTGGCACAGCTAGTTCAATATAAGCTCCGACATTACGTATACGTAATAACGTAAAATGTTCTATAATACGATAGGCGTTAGTTAATGTTAACTTTTGATTGAATTTGGATTAAATTTGGCACATACAAGGAGATGTTTTATAGCATAGCTTTACATATAACAGTGCTTACCGTAATAAACATGACCCAAGAAAAGCCACGGGAATAAACTATTTGGACATAAATTAAAGAAAACCAATCTATAAAAAAAGACAAACCCGCGGAGTTTCTTGCCGGATCTTCTCAGTTGACGTTATCTTCCATCCGATGGTAGTTTAAAAAATACTGTTAATATCAATTTGTAAGTGCCCCCGTAGGCTTATACAAAGTAAAGACATTTCATTGCATAACAGAGCATATTGTCCACTCCCAAGTTCATCGTCACATCCTGATTAAGACGCACCGGAACTCCATTTATTAATGATGCATCATTATTTAATGATCCGCTAATTAATGATGCTGCAATGAATGATGAGCATCCGGTTTGATCTCTGCCCTGGATTTCTATTTCCAGTCGATTTCTTTCACGCGAGACGTTTTAGTTTACTATGGAACTAAATTATCATGTCTTATACCACTGATATTAATTAAATACACCATAAGAATAAAAATGAAGTCGTTAATCTAACTTATGCAAATATTTTTTATTGATGTCTCTCTGAATAAATATTTTTCAGACAGACAATTCATTAAAAAATTTGGCAAATCAAGAAATGGAATTGACAAAGTCAAAAAAGAGATATTTTAGACTAATAACAGCAGTTTTCCAGGTGGTAGAACCAATTTAGTTCGACCGGGGAGGTACCACCGCCACACGTATTTCTAGCGTGAAGCAGTTCTTGCGTGAGGTGGAAGGGTGTGGTTGTGCTCACTTATATATGAGGCGACCATCTCAGTCCTCGGGGGTAGCAACTTATCTGTCGACTTCAGCCAGAACATCTGTTCTATATGAAGTTGCTTATAGATGTCCATGCGCAGCAGTAACCACTTAACATCAGGTGATACTGCATGCTCGTGTGCTACTTCATTATTATAAATTGGACATTATTACAAATGTCCAGGTGTTCGTGACAACTTACCATCAGGTGGACTGCGAAAAAATCTGCGAAAAACAACGAATTTAATGTAAGGGTCTTTGCATTTAATGTAAGGGTCACTGGTGGACATAGACCTCCACTAATGGAGGTTTTTGCCAATGGTCCTCACGCCTGCCATACACTATTGATCAAAGTTTGAGATCATTATTAAAAAAGTACAATATCCGTGATTTTTCCTTTATCTGTGCTATACGACGTTGCTTCGTACCAAATTTTAAGATTCTGAGTTCACGGGAAGTACCCTGTAGGTTTGATTCTTCCGCAAATTTGCGGAAATTTGTCGCATAAACGACTGTATCTTTTGATTGAGTGGGCTTAGAAGTTTGATTTTTTTACAGCTCCGAGGGACAGTAGACCAGAGTATTTAATATAAATTTTAGCTTGATACCCCCATGCGTTTCTGAGAAAAGGGGTTTTGACAGACGGACGGATGGACAGGAAAGTGATCCTATAGGGGCTTAATTTTTTCCTTTCGAGGTACGGAACCCTGAAAATACATAAAGTCTTGACGAATACAATGTTCTTAAGAAAATGTCTGTGTTGGTGAGATTACACATGAAATCCTTGCTCCCATGTCTTGAATTGAAAATCCGGGGCTGGGAGTCAGAGACTCAGACTCCCAGCCCCGGATTTTCAATTGGGCGGGGCAAAAATTTCAACATGCCGCCCATGCCCACTTGAAATTAATTTTTACCAATAGTTTCAGCCATCAGATGTCCAATAATTGGTGGTAATTAAAAACGTATACGTGTCAAGAGTTCCACTTTCCACTGACAAGGCGTTCCAATGGTCAAAGTTAAATCAATGATGAGCTGCGTATTTGTACGCAAGGTTTGAATTTGCCGCCCGGGTCGTAGGCCCCGGCTTGTCCCCCCCCCCATAATCCAGGGCTTCAGAATCCTACGATCAGTATAGGTCACGGAAAATTATCCCTCATTTAGAACTCAAGGCAAGGAAATCCGTTCTAGGTCGAAAGATTCTAAATAAAGGCATTACAAGACTACCCCGCGGATACAATTAGTCTAAAAATAAATCTAGATTTCATGAGCGTCATTCATTTACAATAGTCACTAGCAGATATAAATAAACGTTGACTAATGATGACGTGAATCATAATTAGGTCACGCTCATTATCTGGGAATGATGGTATCTAAATGACAGGGTGAGAAGAAAGGTGGTGACAGGTTTTGTGAGGTGACCTGTCGGCCTGAGACTGCGTCATAAGGAGGATAATGTTTTTATGTATGTATGTTTGTTTGTTTGTATGTATGTATGCCTATTTCTTTGGCACGCGCTACAGCTCAAATGACTTGATGGATGGTGACGTATGATATATTAGAATCGTCTCAGATTGTAGAGTGACATAGGCTATATAATTTTTGAAAATGGCGCCTGGAAATATAGGAAAAGGGGGGCGAGAAACGATTTATTTACTATTACGACAAGATAGGTAAAAAATTAAAGCTAGTGAATAGACCTATCTAAAAATAATATTGTAACACTTTTACTTGACTATTTTGACAAAACTCATATAAACGTCAAATTAAATATATCAATATGAACAAAAAATCGTTTTAAGCAGTCGGGTTTTATGTTTTAACGATGTTACTAGTTTCAGGCATACGTCAGTGACTGAGTGTGTGATTTATAATTGTCGTAAGATTTACAAGAATACATATCACACTCACCCGTCTTATATCCTTTATAGATATGATTAAGGGAATATTACTGTGAAGATCTACATGTCATTCGGTAGGTAGTAAAACTCTATGAACTCTATGAACCTATATGCACATTGACGCCACCGAGGGGGTTTTTGTGAGTAAAAATCTTACATAACTCTGCTTTTTCTCCAAAAAGGTATCTTTTGAAAATTTCCCCCCGAATCAAAAAAAAAGGTGGGAGCTCGAGCCGCTCAGCCAAGCGACCCCGGAAAGGACAACGCATGCCAATGTAAACACCTAAAAACATGATGAGTGTAAATGCTCACCAGGAAAGAGCCCCAATGAGGTATCGCGCTCGGGGAGACTCCGGTTGTGTTCCGTTGGAGATGCTGGAGTCCTCCACACAGAGGACGGCCACCGGGCGGAGGGGGGAGTAGTTTAGTGCGGTAAAAATCCCACATAACTCGGCGTTGCTCCCACGGCCTCGGGTACCTTTAGAAGGTTTCCCCCTCGTGACAAAAAAGAGGTGTGGCGGTGGTAATTCCCCGGTCGAACTATACTGGTTCTACCATCTGGTAAAAGATGTTTGAAGTTTGGTACATTACCCACGTTCATGCATCCTTGTTAGTGTGTGTGTGTGTGATTTGCTCGGTGTTAATGTCCGACCGGAGCTTCGGCCAAAAAAACACCTTTGAAGTCATAATCTTGGACTTCGATAAAAATAGGCCAAAGTTTTATCCGAAGTCGAAGGTTTTTAGCAAACAAAAAAATAACAAATTGTAAGAACATGTAATATCGTTAAAACAAAAAAAAATACAGACGAATTGAGAACCTCCTCCTTTTTGGAAGTCTGTTAAAAAACCCGACTGCTTAAAACGAAATTTTTAGGAGGATTTTTAAGAGGTCATTTCAGTGTTACGTAACGTTCAGGGAGGGTTGCAGAAAAACGTTGCATGGGGGGATGAATTGTCAAAATTTTTCAAAAGTTGTGTTACGTAATACTTAAACGCTTCCTTATTTGGATGTTATTATGCGCGCTTGTGTGTGTTCGTATGTATGTGCACGCATGTTAGTGTAAATGTGTGTGTATGAGTGCTGTGTTAATCCTTGATTGCGTGTTTGAATGCATGTTATTATAATGAAGAATGATTGACGCAGACGACATCTACTGTACTAAATGTGATAATATATCGCTCGTCGAAAACAAAAGGAACCAAACTCGGAATTTCAGAAAAATAAAATTTAAAATGGTTTGGGATTAAAAATTATAAAAATCTGGTTTTTTTTATATACAGGTGTAAATGACAGCGTACCGAAAAATTAAATGGTAGATTTGTGACACTAAATAAACAAGAAATAACTCAT
>DWNE01002393.1:0-19002 GCA_018249875.1 Cecropterus toxeus | reverse complement strand
GTATTCGCCTACACTATTTAAAAGCTAATCTTTGTGCGCCTTTTTACAAGCGAATCAGGGAATGAGTTGCAGGAATTTCCGATGCAAGGGTCGCTAAGATTGTCAAAGGCTAAAATAATATATCCGTGGGTATAAAAGATTCAAGTTTTCTTTACCTCCTTGAATTGAACAATTTTATAAAAATGTAATAAAGTTTTTTAAAGAAAAACGAAGTCCTGTGTTTTTTTCCAAAGAGCTTTTAAACTGTTTTATAGTTTGAGCTAGAACATTTGCTAAGTTATAAAGGATGACCTTTTTTAGGTTTTGCTTTCATAACTTGAAATAGACTTAATATTAAAATGTAAGCTTATATATTTATCTATCCTTTATATATTTTAAGCTGTTTTTGCTTACATGTACACCATACATCTCCATGTATCTATTGGTACAAAAACTAAAATCCGAAATTATCCTTTTTCTTATTAACAATAATGTTATTATTGTCTATTTTTAAAGTACACATCGTATACACTATATACTATGTCCTAGCACATCGAATAATTTATTTTCGTTTCAAATCTTTAAGGTAATATGAAGATCGCTTTAATTTCTACGACTGTGAGTTTTACACGATTTCGATTCTAATGAATTACTGAATTTATTGTATATTTTAAGATCTTTAAGAATCGTATCTATAATTCTATACACACATATTCTAAGGTACTCTCGTAGATACTAAGTAAACATGTAATTAAAGAAGCTAAATTATGTACAGAATCTGTCTATTAAGGACTTTCTAAAAAACGGGATGTATGGCGTATTAAAAAACATGCGATGTTGACAAATTAAAACAGAGTAAGGTACATACGCCATTTAAACCAGAACATAATCACTGCAATCGAAATATTGCATAAAACTATCCATTCTCGTCTGCTTTGCGTTCTTCCAGATGATTAACTTTTATAAAATTAACTTGAAATATGTAAGTAAAATCATCCATCAATTCTACTCGTATAATATCTGTTTAAAAAATACCGAAAGATAATTTATAAAACATCTGAATATGGTGTTAAATCCACTATTCCATTGGATTCTCCGTCGATTTCTAATAGTACTAAAGGATACCCGCTCGAATACCAACAATTTACATGTGTGCCCACTTAGATATATTCTTTTTTGAGACAGTCTGCTATTTTTCTTTATATGTATATATTTTTAAAGTAATTTAAAGATGAAGACTAGTTGGTTTTAATTATTTTATTTCTTTCGTTTTGTGCTTTACATTCATATAGACTATAAAATGTTATTTTATGTACTTCTTTTTTCTTCAAATATAATTCATATATTGTTTTTGATATAAATTGCACCATTTTGCAAATTTGTGATCTGTAATCATGTAATTAGTTAAATTGCATGCCATTCCATCGATTGAGTTGTTGACGTAATTCTATCAGTGTATAATTAATTACTTAACATAGAATAACAGCTGTCACAAGATGTATATAATTAACGGTCCAACTTTATATGCAGTATCGTGTGAGGACCACTGGTCCGATGTACATGATGGTCAGTCTATAATCTGCTGTTTTAATCTCAATATTTTTCTATCTGGAAGTTCCTTATCACTCTTCATGTACCTTCACTATAGGAGGTAACCATGAGCTAACCATAAGCGAGTAAAACCTATTTTTTGTCACACAGCGAAGCACGGATATTACAGCTAGTGACGAGATATTGTGTTAGTAAATACTCCTGAAATAGTTCCTTTTTAATATTCACTCCGCAAAAACATATGCTTACCCCACAAATCAATAATCTAATTATCTAACCATACACATGTTTAAGGACGAAAGTACCATAATAACCTTACAAAATAAAAGAAAGGTTTATATCGATTCTGCAATACTCGAGTTATTAAAGATTACAAGAAATTATGTTTAATTTTCATTTTCCGGCCAAACTGCTGATATAATTAAAAAATTGAGAATGGGACCTGTGAAACTATTGGACACAGCATCGCGAAATAATAGAAAACTTCTTTCCTTCGGGAAGTCAGTTAATTAAGGTCAATCCACAATATTATATATATGAGAAGCCTTTTCCTCCCGTTTCCGTCATAATAAAGAGACTTTGTATTCATGTTGCAAACCTTAATTTTTCCCTTAAGAACCTTTAAGTATCTAGTTGTTAAGAAAACAAGTCAGTGAATTCTTTTGTTTCCTCGCCATAAAATATCCGATTATAATAGAATTTGTTGGCTCTTTGTTTCTAGCGACAGACACGGCGTCTGTTTTGTACCACCTTAATGTATTTTTCATTTATTTGGAATAATTCCTAATTTCCGCATTACCTGTAGCTTTAATAAAAGATTTGTCATTTCCCGGATGTTTGAAAGTATACGGTTAAATTAAATTGTCAGAAATATGACATTTTGATTATTTGTTGTTTTTCAGGTGTTCGTTGACATGTAAGTTCTATTTGAAGTCAATTAAAAATCAAAAATCAGGCCTGATTGTCTCATATGAAATTGATTATATCATAAGAAAGTGTCAATTTCATAATATTTCACGGCTTATTTGCGTTTTTTTTCACTATATTTAATGTCATGTTTTCAATAAGTTTATTCTAAATAAGTCACCTTAAATAAAATTAGTCGCAATTATTTCTCCTTCAGGATTTCAGCCTACATACCGACTGTATTGTGTTTGTAACCTTTTAAGATAAGAATTTATTTAATACTTCCAAAAACTGGAACCGCTCAAAAAATAATTTGATA
Organism: Cecropterus toxeus; assembly: GCA_018249875.1. Taxonomy (NCBI): domain Eukaryota; kingdom Metazoa; phylum Arthropoda; class Insecta; order Lepidoptera; family Hesperiidae; genus Cecropterus; species Cecropterus toxeus. The sequence goes on along the minus strand of DWNE01002393.1, from coordinate 16,247 downwards.
TGTGCCATTATCTTTGTCCAATTTTTTTCCAAATCCGTACCAAGAAGCTTATACGTCATTTCGTCAAAGAGATCTTCGTATTTATTTATCGGATTCATCTCTACGTATCGTTGAGAACTCTTCAACCTTTTATTAGGCTGATACCAAATCTATATTGCCCGTAATACAAATAGAGGTGTGATCGGAGAAGTTATCCGAAAAGAAAAGCCGGATCAGTAATAAAATGTTGCCGCATTATCTTTTATTGGATTATCATATTTTTAGATTTTAGTATTAATTATTATTTACTTGTATTAACAGCGAAAATATACTACTTATTATTACGGCAATTGCCGTAACAATAACAAGTAGTAGGCAAATTTAAATGCCAATAAAATTCATGGCATATTTAACACTGCGATAATTAACACCATCTTTGTCCCGTGAACAGTAACAGTACTAGTGAAATGTAACAACTTTCAAGTATGATCAATTTTGATGCAGTAAATTAATTTTAATGAATTAAAAACTAAATTTTATCGCTTGAGTCAAATTTATTTTGGATTCTTAAAATTAAATGAAAAACATTTATACATGCTTTAATTTTTTTATTTTCAAACTCATTTTCAAACGTTCATAAATATATATTGGAATTCCATTAATTCCTTATGACTACAACCTCAAAACTATTTTTTTTAAATATATGAGATATAGGTACAGACATGCGGATTTTTTTATATATATGTATGGAGGATATTTAAATTAATTTATTTATAGAATTAAAGCTACTTGAATGGATAAGTTACGGACAATTTATTTATTCAATATTTATTTAAGTAGATTTAAATTACTTGAATGTAACTTTACGCGAATTAGACATTCACTTATTTTCAGAAAAAATCTATGCAAAGTGACTATTGATATACAGAAAGGTACATATTTATCATATTTTTGTAATTAGGGATTCTGTTAAGAAATTAAATAACCGTAAAAAAACGACCAACCAAACTACTTTAAACTCAAATCAGTTTTGAAACAATTTAAATAACTTTTAATACTCGTAAATCTTATTGCGACATAAATAAACTTTATCTTCATAAACAAGTATAATTACTGGAGAAATATTTGAAATTGAAACAACTTTATTAGTCTTGCTACAGCAAGTATCGGTAGGGAAGCCGTACAAATCGTTTAATTTTATGTTAGTTTAATGTTTCTTTTCTCAAAGAAAAAACCTTAAACTTTTACTTGCTTTTCGTACTGCAAACGAATAACCAGTTTTCGATGAAATGACTCTATTACTTATAAATATTTTTCAAACCAGGTCAATCTTGAACATGGCAACGTTCTATATTCTAGTTTAGTATCTATAATAGCTAATAATAATAGTTGTGTTCAGTCAATAATTTTAATACTTTTATTGTTTGACAGTGTCTAACCAAAGGTTAATTTTTAGCATAAGTCAAATCCGAAGCCTTTTATTCGGCTATTGCCACAACCTTCAGCCGAACCCGAAGGTACGAAAACCATTAAAAAATCAGTTTTAAATTGATTAACAGTGATTTGACGATTTTTATTTAAACTTCTGTAGATTAAGATCTACATGTGTTCATTGGAAATAAATATCATCTAGGGCCGATTACCGACTTTGCTAGTTTTCTAAAGCGATAACAGTTCGAATCATGAAAATTTTATACACAACTGATGGCGCAAGCCCATATCCACCCATTTCCATCCCGGTGTCGTGTATTATTTTTTTTTCTAGAATGAAGTATGAAACGAGCAGGCAGTACCTGGTGGTAATTGGTTACTGCCGCCCATGGACATCTGGAAGCAACTTCATATAGAACTTCTATCTGAAGTCGATCACAGATGCGTTGCTACTCCCGAGGACTAAGATTGTCGTCTCATATAAAAGTGAGCCGGCAACCACACTCTTGCACCGAAACGCAAGAACTGCTTCACGCTAGAAATAGGTATGGCGGTGGTACTTCCCCTGTCGAACTATACTAGTTTTATCACCTGGTAAAGTTATGTAGTTCGTTCAATAAAGGCGTTTGCTATAACCATCGGCTTCGCTTAAAATTTCAGCCCATTTTGGCCGAAGCCGAAGGTTTTACCGAAGGCGGGTTGGATACAATTGTTAGAACGAACAGGTGTATATGGAACGGTAAAGAATTGTGACTAAGGAAAATAATGGACGTTTCATCAATGCACATTAGTGTGAGTGGAGAAATATAGGTACCCTAGATCGAGGAGATCTATGACGCATGAATGTTCAGTAAGAGAATAAAAGAGACAGTTGCGTATTGTGCAGACGGGATTCACAATACCAGCTATTGTGGGAAGTTTTTAATCGTACAATGGTATGGTTGTATTAGAACTTCGCTTAGATCGCTACAAATTACTTGTGGGTAAACAAGTGCCCAAGATACGCGGAATCGAATAAGTGTTCCAATAAGACCCTTTACTTGGTATTGCTGATGTTAAGTCTATTGCACAAAGTTGTTAATACTACTTAAAAAGAAATTTAATAGAATGTAGCCAGCCGGTTTATCGTTGCTTGATACTTCTTGGTAGTTTTATTAGATTGTGATTCTGTATTAAATTTTCTTATCTTAAAAAAATATTTTATGGTATCTTTAAAATGTGTTAATTCGTTGATTTTAGAACTAGTGTCCTGTTGACTGTAAAAGTTTTGTCATTTGTAGAAATTGGACCATTATTTTGAATTTTCCATTTATTTTATAAATAGCACTAAAGTAACGTACCAAAAAAAAATATGTGAAGTGTGAGTCGAACTCGCGCACTAAAGGATCCGAACCATTATCTATAAAAAAAAAAGTTCATTGTATGGAGCCCCCTTAAATAGTTATTTTATTCTGATTAGATTTTTTGTAGTGAATATGTAAGTAAATATTCAATTAATATTTCAAGGGTCTACCTATTGCCGTTATAAATATTGAGCAAAATCACGTTTTTTATATGGAAGCCCCCTTAAATAGTTATTTTATAGGTGCTGATTTTAGTATTTCTTCCTTAGCGGCAACAAAAATACATTATTTGTGAAAATATTAACTGTTTGGCTATCGCTGTTCATGAGGTGATGACAGTAATACGGACAGCGGAGTCTTAGTAGCAGGCATTCGTTTTCACCATTTGGGTACGGAATGCTAAAAAGAAAATCTGTCGATATTTAAAAATAAAAGAGTATCGAACTCTTTTTTTCGCTTATATTTATATATGAAAATTATATATGAATACTAATTACACCTCGCCATTTCACACGCGTTTAATAAAGATATAATAACTTTTTTACAATAGGTGGATTTTAATTAAATAGGGTCCTTACAAAAGTAACTAACAAAACGCAAAATTGTATTAAATGAAATTTTATTATAAAGAAATTTTAGGTTATTTATTTTTAGTCCTTCAAATTGTCTGTTTCGCAAATACCCATACATATTTGCGATGTATGCGATATAGAGTCATGCGGAAACTCATATTTATTATATGTATAGATATTATAAGAGTATTATGTATTATAGTACCTATGAATAAATAGAAAAAAAAGAATATTATACATTCTCTAAAAATATCTTACATAACAATACAATGCTCGAAGTAACTAGTCCATTCTAGAGGAGCATTAATAACTGAACAATCTTTTGTTCAGTGCAGTTTTTTCTGTATTATTTGGCCTATTTTACATTCAGTTTCTTATTAAATATTGTTATTTTTATACCAATTTGTAGCAATCGGCTCCATTTTTACCCTTTGGGTACGGCACGCAGAGACTCAAATCGGCTGCATTTAAAACTTATAAGGAAATAATATTTAGTTTAAATACTATTCTACAATATATAAGACAAAAAGATCACTAGTTAGACCTAAATAATATAATAATATGGAAAAATATAGGTAACAACAAGGTGTATAGAAGTTATATATAAAAACAATATGCTCTAATAATAGAACGACCCAAGCGTTTTTTTTTTATTCTACATTATTATGTTAAACGTTTTTCTTTTTATTATATTATTTTTGTTCTTATTATGTGCGGTATGTGTAATCTTGCAATCAAATTAAAAACCAGTTAGCCTCAACCGATTGTGCTAAAATGTTGCATATACATTTGGTTTAGATAACAATGCTTAGAAATATTATTCGAAATCCGATATGACGGACCTGTTATTATTTTAATGTACATTTACAATATAGGTATCAAATGAAAGAGTTTTATGAGAAATTACATATTGAACTTTATAGTTTACTTCTTTAATATAATCTTCTTTTATTATTACCCTGTAGCTTAATTTTGTTAAAATAGTAATGAATAATGGAAATACATATTTCTAATCGAAGATGCTGAAATGTCGACGCTGTAAAAGTATTATTGACACATCACAACGACGAAAAATTGCTCGTATTTTTGTTAACGTAATATACATATTGATATGGTGGGCGCCGCGTATGTTCGTTTGGATTTTTAAGGTTCTTTTCCCAAAGAGTAAAAATGGAACCTTATTACTAATACTTCACTGTCCGATCGTCTGTCTGTCTGTTACCAGATCTCATGAACCGTGATAAGTAGACAGTTGAATTTTTTATAGATGATGTATTTCTGTTGGCGCTATAACAACAAATACTAAAAGCGGAATAAAATAAACATTTGAGGGGAGTTGCCATATAAGAAACGTGATATTTTTGCTGTTTCTTATAAATAACGGTACGACACCCTTCGTGGGCGAGTCCGACTCGCACTTGGCTGGTTATTATTGATACAATTGGTAGAAAGCATTTAGATTTTACATTTTACCAATCGCGACTGTTAATCTAGAAATTTACAAAATCTAAATATAGTAAAGAAAGTATAATGATTTTAGACTAATATTATAGTGGAATATATACAATTTAATATGTTACGGGTACTCACGATATGCGATTCTTTTTGCCGATACTTCGACCCAGTTACATGGATCGTGGTCACGGCGAATCGCATTTCGCCGTATAACGTAACATATTAAAATGAAAAAAAATGATAATTTTCTTTAAACTATTTTAATGCGGTTATAATCTATCTGAAGTTAAATGGTGATAGGTGCTGATAAATACACATAAACGTGCTCAAATAAGGCAAGAAGATTATTCAAGTTTATTCAAGAAACATGTCTACCGTACGACACCGTTTAGACCACATCATTGTATAGCTTCACTATTACGAATTAACAGGCCCTATAGGGGTGCAATCAAGAACCACTATAGAAATATAGAACTTTCTTAATCTTTACTTTTTACATGTCTCATACACTCAAAGTGGCAATTTGTACATAATCACTTACAACTTAAATACAATGAACATATCTTTAAATGAATACGAGTACATTAAACCTAGAATTAAACGTTTGATTTTTAGTTATAAATTCTGCACATTATGCATCATTTGTTTTAGTTAATTGTGCCGGTGGTGTCACGCAGCCTTTATCTAGATCGCAACACATATCACATAGGTCAATAAGCACCCTTTACACCCACTTCGGGTTAATAATTTTAAATGAGGTAATCAATTTTAATATAAATCGACTATAATAGTAACAAAAATTGTAACGGAAATTTGTTATTGCTACGTTTTTCCGTGCTTTTAATTTTTATATTTCACAGAAATGGTACTTTGTTTTATAACTTTAAAATAAGAATTGTGACATTATTAATAGTTGTGTATTTTTTAACAACTTAAATGGAAACGTTAGACGTTTAATCCATGATGACTGGACTTTTCTAACGTAAAAAAAATATTATTAATTCCATTTTAGACACTTTACCTTTACTGTAAATTAATAACTTACTTCAACGACGAATAAATGATTATTAAAAGTGATTAGAACTTTTTCTTTTTTAATTGCGGATTTTTTTATCGAACCATTCCATAATTCGTAGTCAAATACATACTAACACTTACCTTTGAGTTTCGTGAGACACTCGGAGCACTGCACTGATAGTTGTATGCGCGTGGCGCGCGTATAGTCGTTCAATGCGGAATGGCTCAAATGGACCCTCCTGGTCGTTTTTATACAGAGCCGAGCGACTAGCGGTTGGTGCTACGAAGCTACGCCGCGCCCAGCGTAGGCGTGCGTAGGCTGTAGCCTACGGGCTACGAAATCTGCTACGTACATGTGGACCATGCATTTTGTAATTGTGTAATGTATAATTGTATAATTTTGTGCTAAACTATTAAAGAAATATAAATTTCAATTGTATTAAACTCAGCCTGAGTACTATTTAATCTTATTAGTCCTAGAGTTAGTACCCGTGTTGCTAGAGTAAAAAATGTTAAGGTATGAAAGTATAGGTATTTTCAACATTTTATCTCATTTCAAGAAAAGTTATATAGGACAATAGACTTCAAAAAGGAAATTTAATAATTTTGTCCAATTAATTGCTATTGTGGACAGCCCAATCAAATGAAATGCCTTTTTTGTAAGCGGAAAAAAATCTTTGAGCTTTGAGTGGAAGAGTTACAGATAATTTTAATCCCTTAATTAAATTTCGTATCCTCAATATAATTTCGACTCTCAATAACAATGCGACAGTCGCCTTTTGTATAGTAAAAAAACCATTTACTGGTGTAGGCGTTTTGGTAAAATTTATTGCGTTTAAAGCTTATTACTAAAAATTTGTGATAACTATAACTATGCTAACTACTACCTACAACTGGTTTAATTAAAACTTAGATAAATTATTTGTATTTACTTTTTGAATCAATGAGAACCGTAAAAATAAATCGGTCTTAATTGTTATTATTAAATTTTTTATAATATTAACAAAACAATCGAAAAATTATATTTTAAATGTTGTTAAACACTCGACCAATTCAAGAGACTTTCACGAGAAGCCGTATAAATAGTGTGGATTGTAGAGCCACTTTAAAAAATTGAGGCTCTACAAAAATAAATTATGTGTATACTGTGTAGTTAAACGTATGCAGCTATGCTTTCTGGGATGGTATAAAGGTTTTTCCATTAGTTTGAAAAGCACAGAAGCATGCAGTCCATCTGATGATAAGCTGTTGCTGTCCATGGTCTATAATCTATAAGCAACTTCTTAAAGAAGAAGGGTTCTATCTGAATCACAGATACGTTGATACTTCTGAGGACGAACGTGGTTTCCACATATGAAAGTGAGCCGTCAACCACACGTTTTGACCGAAAAGCAGTTTAACCCAACTGATTGTGCTGAAATTTTGCCTGAACCCATAAAGCTTGTTTTTTATGTTTTAATATACATTTATTTCGGGTACAACCGTATGTCCCATATGGTCTTAAATAAGAAAATTTACCTAAGTAATATAATGCAAGAAAATAAGAAATTAAATTTGCGAGAGTGAATGTAGGTGTAAACGCGTAGGAACGTTTTAAAAGCACGTGAACACTAAGCACTTTCAATAATGTTCATAACAATTTTTCTGTAATTAAAATTATAAACCGATTCTCCTAGGTGAGGGCAATGGCCCCTTCTATTACATTCGTGCAAAAAAAATCTTATTAAATCTTATCTTTTGAGAACAATCTTTTGAGAGTTAATCCAATAGATAACTTATAGCCTATAAAGGAATATTTCAAAGACTTCCTAGGCTACTTTCAATATATCCGTTGTACACTAACTACTTGTGCAACAGCTTACTATATAATAACACTTATTAATTATTTTTTGTCATATTTAAATAGGGGTCATTTCACTACGTCTTTATATAGTTATAGTTTAAATATAGTATTTTACTGCAATAAAACCCGAACTATTATTTAAAAATATATGCTTAATTAATAATTTGAAAACGAAGCCATAAACGTATATTTTATATGTATAATAGTCTAAAATATATTTAATAATCAAAAATCCTATACGCTACACATTTTCTACATTTCTTTAACTAATGAAATGATTGATAAGCGAAGGATTCCATATATAATAATTTATATATGAATTTGTTAAAAATAACTGAACTAAAGAATGATATGAATCACGGGTGGATCACTAGTCCTGTTGTTCAAAAAAACTAATTACTTTCACCAAACTAGGGTAATCTTCTCGGCTTTTTGACCACTTATCATGAAACCCAATCTGCGTTATTTGGAGAATGTCTAATCCTTAACGCCGATTCATTGTCTTATTTACTCTGTGATATCATTTCACTACACCAAGACGAATCTATACATACTGTTTATGTCACTGTACTAGGTCACGACCGTTTGTATGAGTAGTTTGCCTATAGCCACTATTTTGGTTATTTATAACTATTTCAACGTTTTGAAATGCAGGTACTGGACACTCTTTATATGAAAAATGAGCAAGTGGGATACAGTTTATATTACGACAGATAATTCTTAAACTCATGTTTGATAAATATAAATGAAATCGAATAAAATCAATGCATTGATTCAATTCTGCATCTAACTGTATGTCTCTCTGCAAGCTAAGACGAATCTAATGATAAATAATATGTCACAATCAGTCAAGCTGTTTAAGTTGAAGCGAGTGCCAAACAAATTGACATACATACATACATACGCTCGAAGAACATTACGCTCCTAACGCAGCGAGTCAAAAGCTATCTTGATGTTACAAAAGACACCTTAATTTTATTAACTTGTATAAATATGGTGTAAGGTGGTCGCTTTATTAAATATTTACTTTTTAGACAAAAAGAGAAGAGCATCACAAATGAACAAACATAGATACATAAATAGGCTGATTAGCACCACATTTGCGTTATGTATTCGGATGAAAACGTAATTGGAAAACTGCTTGACTAATGGTGATTTTGCACTCCAATGCTATAACAGATGAATTACACAAGGGACTTAGTTTATAATCAACCCTTTGAAAAGAGGTGTTTGTTTGTAAATTTGGTAACCTTTCCCGAAAATTACACGTGTGACGCCATCTACTTTTAAGTAGCGGTCTCCGAGGGATGATATTAGATTAAACAGATAAGTTTAGATATGCATATGAGCATAGGAAGGGCATGAATCGTTAATGCAAGATTAGATTCGGGTTCGCATGTCGTGCACGTCTCATGGGAACATAATAGTGTGTAAATTATTGATTGTTGTGTGCTCTAAATCAGCTAATTGACAAACATATATGCAAAATTACCTAATTACATAGATATACAGGGTAATGTTTCTCATGCGTATGTATGCTCTTTTTGTTTGTTTGTATGTATGTGTGTATGTATGTTCATTACTTTGGCTTTTCAGCTCAAATGGCTTGCCGCATTGTGATTTGTGACATATCATTGGAATCGCCTCAGTTTGCAGAATGACATGGGCTACAAATCTATTTAGAAAAGTAAAAATAATTTAAATAATTGTTTCTTAAGTACATGGTCCTAAAGTCGGCGCTTGACGTAAAATATTCCGCTGTACCATGACGCCGCAACTGTGTCCAATATAAGCCAGTGAAATAGAAATTAAATAACATAACAATAAACAAATATTCCAAAAATAACTTCCAAAACTACGTTTGTAATAATGTTGTAATAGTATTTCTTCGCAATGCCATTAAATTTTGTTTTATGGAAATGAAGAGCCAGAAAGTTGGAAAACTGTTCAAAATTATGCCACCAACACCTGTGTGTAACTAACTAACACGGGTAGAATGTGTAGCAAGTTCAGACACCGAGCAACCAATAATTGTAACTGAGAAGAAATTCTTGCAGAAGTTAAATAAAATATTTTTTAAAGAATGAAGTAGCAAACCAGTATGCAGTCCACCTGATGGTATGTGGTTACTGCCACCCATGGACATCTGTGAGCAACTTCATTTAGAACAGGGGTTCTATCTGAAATCGACCACAGATGCGTTGCTACTCTCGAGTACAGAGATGGCCGCCTCTTATAAAAGTGAGCCGGCAACCACACCGTTCCACCGAAACGTAAGAACTGCTTCACGCTAGAAATACGTGTAGCGGTGGTACTTCCCGGTCGAACCATATTGGTTCTACCATCTGGCGAATGTATCTATGTATGTATGTTTGTATGTATGTCCATTTCTTTGACACGCACCGCAGCCCAAACTGCTTGAAGGATTGTGACGTATGGCATATCATTAAAATCGATTCGAGCACGAGCGTTCCCAATTTACAGAATGACAAGGCTATATATCTTTTTCAAAAAGTAACTAGTGACATTGCTAAAATACTAAATGAGAAGAAATTGCTAAAGAAGTTAAGGAAACATTATTAATTTATACGTTACGTTTTCTAGGGTGAACGACTCTGATGATTTCGATGAAATTTTGTATTTTGACAATGTTTTACTTTCCAAGTAAAATTCCGTGTAGATACGATTCGCTTTCATACAGAAATAATAAAGATAATTTTGTTTCCATATGGCAACGGACGCCATCTTATAGAATGTGATGATTTTATATGCTTATATCGTAACAATTAACACTGTTAACATCGTGAAACTATTTTTTTTTAATATTAGGAAGGAATGGATAAACAAACAAACATATATACATACATACGCTGGAGAAACTTTACCCTCTTTCTGTCGCATTCGGGTAATCTATAAGCTCATGAGGTCGAAATAATAGAATAGAAGTTCAAACACTTGAAATTCATTACGTCTACTTCACTTAATACCGCTCGCATATGAATACAGGTACCGATTACTCAGATGATATGTGCAATTCATACAGGTATTACGAGGCGAGATGTTCTCGTAAATATAAATCATGCTTGCATAAACAAATATTAAACATTGTAATTAATGTGTAGCATTTGTTGCCAAGTTATATGACTAGCTGGTTGACCTGAGTACGTTCAGGGTTATAAAATAAATTACAATACCTACATTAGATAATATTAGATAACAGAATTATCGTAAGAGCTATTTTAAAATTAAAACTACATCAAGGGAAACTTTTGCTCAACAGTGGACCTTGCAAGAGTAATGGATGATTTTAAATGTAGGTTAAATCTCAATTAATGAATATGAAAAAACATAAATGTATATATTCGATACACATACGATAGAAGTGGAACTTCTCTCTTTAAAAAAAGTGAATAATAAAATTTCACATATACCAATTTTGAGCTCTTATGCGCTACGAAATTAAATCCTGGGCGTGCTTCAAAAAGGAGCATAGCGTTATCTAGTTGTAGCGCCGACAACTGCTTTCGTAACGAATTTTCGTTTCATCGAGTTTTAAATCACGATTCTAAAGCAGTAACCTCGTGTTAGACGTGAATATTCTAAAATACATCACTGTGTTTGCAATATACTTATAAATATTATATTCATAATTATTGTAAAATTTACATAATATTTATAATTGTAATATAAATTTAATTACGTAATTAAAAACCGAAATACTTTACTTGATTGAAAACAAAGCATAGAATCTCAACTGTTCGTAGTAGTAGTTTATGTAACATAACGAAACGTGGCCAATAGTGATGTGACGCATCAATCCGCGCTTGAAATTACTCCCATTCTTTTTTTAATCTGATTGAGGTAGCAAAGCGTGCAGTTCGCCTGATTACTGCCGGAAATGGACATCTCTATGCAACTTATATAATTATGTAGATTAGGGAGTTATATCTTAAGTCTATTACAGATCCGTTACTACTGCCGAGGACTGATATGTTCGCATCATATATGTGAGCCGGCAACCATTCCCTTCTACCGAAACGCAAGAACTGTTTCACGCTAAAAATAGGTGTAGCGGTGGTACCTACCTCCCCGATCGAACTACACAGGTTCTACCACCTTCAAAATTCTTCCAATTATCGGATCGCCATCTTAAGTTATATTAAAAAAATACTTACTTAATTACCATTACTCAGCTGTGTGATTTTTAATAAAATCACAAACAGAACGTTTCATTTTTTGTATTTTGATACGTAACATGTGAATAGCTTAAAATAATATCACGCAATTAACGTCGAGCACCCGAGTTGTTGAGTTGTTTAATTAAACATAACATTTTTTACATTCGTAACGTATACATTCAGAGTACAAGTATGACATACAGTTTAAATTAACCCATCTGTGATAACTGGAATGAAAAAATCTTTAACATTTAAAGATTTTTTATTGAACAAAAAACAAAATTACGGAGTATTACATAATCGTAAACATCTGCAATAGTAAAAATACTGTGTCGCACCTGTTTACGCCCATCCCAGGAAAACAGTTGGAGAGGTCCAATTACATTATATTTATATATAAATTAATGTTGTTTTTAAGATTTTTTACAATTACAATAAGATTACTTAGAGTCAACCACTGTTTAATTTGTAATATGTATAATAAAATAATAAGTGTGTGTATGTGCGCGCGTGTGTGTGCGTGTGTGTGTAAGTGTGTGAGAGAGATAGTGTCACGTAATTTGTGTACTATAATCGAATATTCAGAAGTGCTTCAGTCTCATCACATTCTTTGCTTTGTTCAATCCAATTTTTTGTTTAAATTCAGTGGAAGGTAAATAAAATTAAGCATTGGTATTGATAGAGCTCTCCATTCAATAAGCTTTCGATAATCCTTTTTGCAAATATCTCTGGATGACTGATGTGCCTTCGTACATTTATCAGACTCCAGGGATTTGTAATATTCATGAAACAGGATTTATCACGAATCGAGAGCGCGGTGGATATTAATGTTTTGTTCGTATTAACGTAGGATGCGTCTCGTTTGTGTCGACGACTTTGTTCGCAGTGACACTAGACTAAGATACTTTCGAACAGAAAAAGTTGCAACGTAAATAAACGTGGAGTAAAAAGTTAATTGAAAACTGTAAAAAGAAAGAAAGAAATATAGTTTACTAGCTTTTTTTCGTAGCTCTGCCCTCGGTGTGTGAGTCAAATTTCATCCATATCCAATCATTACTTTTTCCGTGACATAGTAACAAAGATACATACATCCTCACAAACTTTCGCATTTATAATATTAAGTACGATTGATGGGGTACCTAAACGATAATAAAATAAGAGTTTTCTGACAAGTACAGGTCTACCTGACTGACACATCTGTGATCATTCATTTATATATTTTGAATCATCATTATACTTTGCTCTATAAAAGTAAAATTTCGCCTGATCAGGATAAGTAGTGCAATGACATAAACTTTAATTTAAATTAAATTTCCAGACGCACGAATTTCAAACAGAGCTACAATCGGAAAGCTAATTATTATAATTGTTTTTTTAAAAACACGTACATTTAATAAAAGTGTATATGAGTATTATTGCACACAGAAATGCAATAAAACACCCGAATGCAATAGCGCTGAATGATCGCATTCCTTCGTTGCGATACGAGATTTTATTTCCAACTTCAAATCCTTAGGGCTAGTGTACATGCTCATCTTTTCATGTAATTTATTTCTCTTCAGTTTTTTTTACTTTACTTCAGAATGGGACGCTCTGAGATGCTTTCTACACTTATAGCCCCACAGTAGGATTGTCCTCCTGTGTCGTGGGTGCGATGTACACACAAAGACGAATACGCAAACACACAGACCCAGAACAGAAATCTAAACTCATCATTCACATTTCTGTCTGCCCGAGAATCGAACCCGGGACCCACTGCATGTTAGACTGGTATGGTGACCGCTCCGTCACGCGGGTCGTCAAGTCATAGATTATTTACTTCATTTTTCGCTTTATTCCAGAATATTTCAGTTGTGTTATTTGTGAAGTCTCCTTCCCGCAATGTTCGGACTCACAAGACAGCTTTAAAAGTCAACGAAATACCATTACTGTAAAATGTAACCAATAAGTTCTATTTAAACTCGTATTTCCACCCTTTTATTTTCACATGTAATTATTTCCACGTATTATTACAATTGTGGCATCTATGTGACTTTTATTGTTGAATTTTATCTATCTGTTATTATAGATCTTTTTGGAGGGTACCACCATAGTTCTAACGGTTCCATCGCCATTTCTATTTGTAAATAAAAGCAGTTTGTTGTGATTAAGTGGACGGGTGTGAATGCGGGCAGATTGACTTTTTTTCAACTGTAAAAAGGAATCGAAGTTTTAACGCTTTTTGTCCATCTAGATTTCAATCTTAATCCCGTATTTTTATCCCACTGCGTCAGACGGAGGGTAATATTTTCGAGCGTATGTGTATATGTATGTATGTTTGGTATGTATGTATGTATGTTTGTATATATGTCCATTTCTTTGGCACGCGCTAATGTCAAAACGGCTTGACGGATTATGATGTTCGACATATCATTAGAATTGTCTCAGTTTTTAATCATTAGTATGCCAGTTTGTGATGCGATACACACCAAATAAAAAAATAAGCTATCGCCCGGTGGTAGAATCAATGTAGTTCGGCCGGAGAAGTACCACCGCCACACCTATTTCTAGCATGAAGCAGTTCTTGCGTTTCGGTGGAAGGGTGTGGCCGTGAGTTGCCGGTTCACTTGAATATGAGGCGACTATCTCAGTCCACGGGAGTAGCAACGCGTCTGTGTTCGACTTCATATAGAACCACTGTTCTAATGAAGTTGCTTACAAATGTCCATGTGCGGCAGTAACCACTTACCATCAGGCGGGCTGCTTGCTCGTTTGCTACTTCATATTTATAAAAACGATTTTATTTCATTCATTATAATATTTTTATTTGTATATGTACAAATGTACATATATGTTCAATATGTTAAACCATTATATATGTTATTGCTTTTGTAACAATCAGGGTAACATAACCATATCCAATATTTAGGGAAAAGCCATAGTTGAAAAACATGTCAAAAGTTTTTTTTTTATAAAATCCGTGAAATAAGACTTTGCACCTACGTAAGTAGATTACCGTGTATTTGAATTCGAGATATTTTTCTTATTACCCTGGGGTACAGTGTGACAACGATGGAACGGTGCAATTTCTTATGAAACCACCGCTTCACTTTCCTTAATAAATTCTAGTAAATAGGACTTAATAGTCTCAACTTTTATGTTGTGAATGGAATAAATAGATTATTAAATTGTGTGAATATATGTATATTTTCCCACATTGTAAAATTTTACTAAGAATTTCAGTAAAAACGAGTAAATATTTTTGAAATAAAATTTGTTAAGAGTTTTTTGGAGTTGAAAAATCTATCTGCGTTCACGTCACCGATATATGTTATTGTTATATTTGTAGTAATTTATTTTTAAATGATTTAACGATTATTTTAATAGAAAACGAACGCTTTATGGCTCAATGAGAGGGACCACCATCTCACCCGCGAAACCTATATCAGCCTCATAAATGTAGTCTCAAGATATTTAAGATATAGAAAAATATACATTTTCAAATCTTTTATGAATTCAGATTTCTGTTCTCTGTCTGGGTGCTCATGTATTATACTGTGGGGCTCTGAGTGTTGAAAGCGTCATTTTTTTTATTCTTTCAAATAAATTCAGCAGCTTTAATTTGATACGTTTTCATACATTATAGAATTTTATCTTGCTACTAATAAGCAACATAAGAAATGTCCAAATAAAAAAAAAAAAAACAGAAAAGTAGTTAGGTATGAGAATACTCAGTCATAACTATTTTTCTGTTTATTTTTTTTGATACATAAGTAGCAAACGAGCACGCAGTCCACCTGATGGGAAGTGGTAACTGCCGCCCATGGACATCTCTTATCCCAGAAAAGATCAGTCTTACCAGTGGTTGACCCCTGAGGACCAAGTTGGAACGCTTCGTAAGTATATCTTCAGGCTAAATCAGAAACAAGTGTGGCGGTGGTGCTCCCGGAGTCCAACCACAGGGTTCTACCACCCTCAAAATATTCTGTGTTTAATTTGTAAAGATATGTGATATACAGACTTACAAAGTTTTTATTCTTACTCGATTGCGTCAAAAGGACGTTTTTCAAGCGTATGTATGTATATATGTATGTATGTATGTATGTATGTATGTATGTATGTTTTTTTTTAACTTATGACTTATCTTTAGAATTGTCTTAGTTTGGAAAGTGACATAGGCTATATAAATATTAATGGCGCCTGGAAGTAAATGAAAAAGGGGAGAAGGGGGGTGAGGGATGATTTTTTTACTATTACATTTTTTTTACTTTGACAATATGGGTATCAAGTGAAAGCTAGTAAATAGACTAATCTAAAAATATAAATATATATTATGATACTTGACAAAAACTCATATAAGCGTTAATTTAATTATAAAAAACACGCCTTCTACACTCATAGCCCCACACTAGGATTTTCTCCTGTGTCGTGGGTGCCATGGACACACAAA